>JZKD02S1843718.1:328829-340539 GCA_000966675.3 Picea glauca
GTGTACTAATTGAAACATTGTGTGTCTTTGATTATCATATTTTCTTTGAATATAGTACAAGAAATGTATACTTTTTTATCATATAAATAACTCGTAGCAATATTTTTCTTTGTTCCATTTTGCAGGCTAGTTATGGCAAAGGATCGGAAGCTCTTCGACAAGTAGGATTCATGATAGACATTAAATGGGAGACTTAAGGTGAAATACTTTTCCTTTCTTCTTTCCCTACTTTATCCTAGCGAAATTATTTCTTCTTTCAGTTTTGTATAGTTGTCTATTAGGGAATATTTCACTCTTCTCAATACGGTTTTGCTATGTCATGATTTGACCCAAATTCATGGGAGAAATATCCTATGAACAAAATTGGTGACCATACTAGGGATTCTCCTAGTTTGAGTCAATTATTTTATGGTACTTTGCTTGTTTCTTTCCTTGTGTTTTATGTGTTTTATAAGTTTTTCTTAGAGGTTTTAGCCCCTCAGGAATTGTTTTAAGTCCGCAAGCCCTCTTTCTTGGAGTGACTTTTTTATTTTTCTGATTTTTCCAAGCCATCCACGAGTTACATCTCCACAGCCCATGTAAATATGTGTTTTTATCTTCTATATCCCATGGATATTGGCGAGTTTCGCTGCATAAAATCGTGGACCTGTGTTAAATTGGAGTTTTTAAAAATATTTCTCTTTATTTATGGGTTTAGGGCTTGGTTTTCTCAGTTGTTTGGGTTTTCCTAAGTCTCTGCTTGACTTTCCTTTGTTGAAATATGAAAGTTTCTTATACAAAAAAAGTAAATATTTTGTTTTATTTATTTGGTATAAGGTTTTTCTGGTTGACTGAGAGATCAAACTTGTTTGTATGAAAATCCAGACTCCCTGATTCTTCAATGGTTTCTTGGTTGAACACTTTTTGTCTCTATAATTGTTTTCCCTTGTTTTAGAAAGAAACATTGCAATTCTTTTTTTTTTTTTTTGGTAAATGAAAAAGAAAAAAACAATAATGTTTTCTTAGATATCCTTTATTTGAACCTTTCCTCTCATCATTACAAGAAAATAGTTGGTTATAATACATTAAAGGGTATGAACCATTGCATTAGTTACCCTTTAGAGCCAAACCCCAAAAAACAATGATACCATGCAAACCCAAAAAACTGCAGAGCAACTGCAAGAGGGTTTGACAGTCATGGCCATAATAGAGAACAACATGAGCACCAAAGGGAGGGGTAAGGGTACCCCCTCATACAAAAAGGTAGTGGTAGACATAGGGAAAGGTCCAATAGGCATAGATTTCAAGGCACTAGTGACAGGCTCCTCAGGATTAGACCAGGAAAAAGGTCAGGAAAGGAACCAGGGAAAAAGCGAGTGCGTGGGAGAAGAAGCCAAAGAAACTCATAGTGAGGTGCAAGACACAGAGAAGGCCAACATGGAAGAAGGGAGAAAACCATGCAAACCCCAAAAAAAATTATACCCAAGGTGATACTGGAGGATTCACAACTACAACTCTACAAAGACCAGATGAAGATGCATGAGCTAATATGAAAGTTCATGGGTTTGTGGCCCACAGAAAAAACACTACAAAACTGGATTAAATACCATTGGAAGACAAACAGAGAAGTGGAGCTACACCTGGGCTCGAAAGGCTTCTTCACAATAGTATTCATGAACCTGGAGGATAGGGATAGAGTCTTTGAGGGAGGGCCATACTTCCATGCCACAATACTTCCATGCCACAACAGGGTTGTACATGCATCCATGGAAGGAAAATTTCTCCCCAAAAAAGGAGACTTTCAAAAAGGTGTTGGTATGGCTGAGATTTTAGTCCTTACCTCTAGACTATTGGTTACCCTCTAATTTCGAAGCAATAGGAAACAAATTAGGGAAAGATGTGAAGACCTCAGAAGCCACCTTAAAAGGGAGATATACATCTTACGCAAGAATTTGCATAGAAATGGATGTGTCAGGAGTACTCCCAGAAGCCATATGTCTGGAATTCGAGGATGAGGAATGGATTTAAAACATAGATTATGAACAAATCCCCTTCAAATGTAGAATATCACATGAACATGGCCACTTGATTAGAGAATTCCCTCTTAATAAAAAACAGGAAGAGTAAAAACCCAAAGCACAACAGGATGAGGACGGGTTTATAAAACTAAACCCCAGAAGTAGAGAAATCAAAAAGTAGAGTATAACCCGAGCAGGAAATAACACGGAGAGACAGAATAAAAAAGAAGGAAGGGAAAAAACCAACAAAGGGGAAGAAAATGAAAAGGACTCAGCAAAAGCTCAAGAAATCAGAGAACAATCAACAAACGATCCCACCAATCAGCCAAGTAACAAGAAGGAACAGGGAAGTTGTGCAACCCCAATGGATGGAGAAATCAGAGACGACAACACCCCCATGCAAGATGCAGAAGGAGATGCAGAAATGACCCCAAGCAAGGTAGGCACAGAAGATCCTGATCTCATAGACCTTGTGCAAAGGGAAGGGATAGATCTCCCGAACATACTAGAGGAATGGAAAATACAGGGACTAGACAATGTAACAATAGAGAAACTTGACCACATTTAGTACCTATTTCTCCTAAGGGAGGAAACCAAAGCCAGAGAAATAAATCACATACATGGGGAGATTGGACACCTAGGGGTCAAAGCCGGCGAGGAACAACCACAACTCTCACCCAAGCATATGTGGAGGAAAAAAAATAGGAAATCAAATAGTGTATCCCTATAGGATCTTGGAGCATTACTGATAAAATCGGGTAAGATCAAGAAACTCTTCCCCAAATCCCCCCCACATTTTTAAATGAAGGTTATAACCTGGAATATAGGAGGCCTAAACAACCCAAGAAATAAAAGAATCCTTAGGACTAGATTAAAGAAAGAACAACCAGATATTTTTTTTATACAAGAAACAAAATGCAATACAGACAGAATGAAGGAAATTAGTAAAGAACAATGGTGCAAGTACAAGATGGTGGCTATCAGGGGCCACCAAATGGTAGGAGGAATCCTCACCTTGTGGAACCCACAAGTACTGAACCTAATAACAGTCGAAGAAACCAGGCACACTCTTACGGTTTGCATGCAAATTATTAGGAACACAGAGGTGATTCTATGCACCAATGTGTATGGGCCCTAGGCGTCAGAGGAAAAGAGAGGAATGATACGAGACTTAGAAGACCTTAAAACCTGATCCAAAAACCTCTAATGGATCCTGCAAGGGACTTCAACATCATCACATCACTTGTGGAGAAAAAAGGAGGCACAAGAAGATTGTATAGGGATGCAGAGGAGTTCTCAAAGTTCATAGACACAATGGAGATGGTATAACTCAAAACTAATAATGGCCAATTCACCTGGAACAATAAATGGATTAACCAATATTAGGTAGCAAAAAGACTCGACAAATTCCTAGTTTTAGAGTCAATCATTATGCAGGGGCTGACCTTATATTGCAACATCCTGCCCTTGGGGGGATCCGATCACTAGCTAGTGCAATTAGAAGTAGGTTTTCAAACCACACCAAGGAACAAACCCTTCAGATTTGAGAAATTATGGATTGAACACTCGACTTTCAAGGAAAGAATCAAATAGTGGTGGTAGGAGGAGCAACTAGAGAAAGGGACAAGGATGTTCAAAATATATAAGAAACTAGGATATATAAAATATAGGCTCAAGGAGTGGAACAAGGACATTTTTTGGAACATAAACCAAGAGAAAAACAACATAGAGGAAAAAATGAAAAAAATCTAGGAAACCTGCATTTTGGAGGGCTCTACGGAGGAACAGAAAAAGGAAGAGATCTAGATAAACCAGGAATGGGAAGTTAGATGCCAGCAAGAAGAAGCACTTTGGAGAAAAAAGTCCCATATTATATGGCTAAAGGAAGGAGAACGGAACACCAAGTTTTTTCATAGAACAACCATGGCCAGAAAAACCCATAACAAAATCCTGAAGATTAAGGACCAGAATGGAATAGAGTAAGAATCACATAAGGAGATCAAAACTACTTTAGTAAACCACTTCCACGGGATAGCCCAGGAACCCAACCAGGATAGAACAGAGGTCATACAAAGGATAATCCAACATATCCCCCACCTGGTCACCGAGGAACAAAATAACAACCTGAATAAACCCATTTGCCGAGGATAAAATTGACCAAGTACTCCAGGAAATGTCCATCAGGAAATCCCTAGGTCCAGATGGCTTCACAGTGGATTTTTTCAAAGCCTATTGGGAAATTATCAAACATGACATTTATAGGGTGGTGGAAGACTCTAGAAGGTCAACCTCCATCCTAAAAGCACTCAATGTTGCAATGATTACACTAATTCCCAAAGAAAATGAAGCCAAAACCCAAGATCGGTATAGACCTAAAGCACTGTACAACGCGGTTTATAAGATAATCTCCAAAGTTATAGAAAATAGGTTGAAACCCCTCCTACCCACACTAATATCACAGGAACATGCAAGCTTCATGGAAGGAAGACAGATAATGGACAATATTATTCATGCCCATGAGCCGATCCACACCCTGAAGCTTCAGAAGAGAGGGGGAATGATAATACAACTGAACCTAGAAAAATCTTATGACAAAATTAGCTGGCACTATATGGTCAAGACCTTGGAAGTATTTTTTCACCCATCACTGAATCAGCTGGATAATAAGTCTAGTTTCCAGAACAAGCTACTCACTACTAATAAATGGAGCCCCTGCCAAACCCTTCTGTAACGTCCCCGGTCATCAACCCCATGGCTGGGCAAATGATACTACATGGAAACATTCTCATAATTATATAATATGCATTTAAATGAAATTAAATGGCTTAATAGAGTAAACATACAATTACTGCTAACATACAGAATAATTCAATCAACAGTAAACATGATTGCAATGGAATACATGTTAATATTGCAAGCATCACATACATGCATTTAAAAGATGAATTTAAACACATGCATATAATTATCTTTGAAACTGTAGTAATTCCACCAACCATGTGCAGACCTTCCAAGAACCTCCCAGCCTTAGACCCCGCTGCTCATCACTCTCAGCAATGGGTCACCCCTGAGCTGGGACGAAGCTCCACCCAAGGCAAGGGAATCCTAGACTAGGTTGAGGTTATAGGAAAACTACACAGAATAACCAGAAGGATTCTTCCCAGGATGCCTTCTTACGCCCACTACTTACGGACTCTCATTCCCCACATGCATGTTCCACCCGAGAGTATACACCTTCACAAGAACATTCCATTAGTGCTTCACCTCCCTCTCTAGGTCTCAGGAATGGGCTGGATTAAGAAGTCTCAAATCTCCATATTTGGTGTTGGACTCTCTCTAGGAGAACACCCCTTCCCAACAAACTCTTTCACCTAGAAAGAGATGCTCACAGTCCTGACAGCCTGCCTCTTCGACAACGACCTAACAACCCGAATCCTACACCAGTTCCCACTTCAATTCCCATAAGTTCAGGATGATAGCCACAACAACAACTTGGGTGAACTCACAAGTAATATCAACAATAGGAAAATGGAGTGTGGAAATAGGAAACGACTGCAAGCCACTCAAACACATCACGGCTCAGGTAACACCTATTTGCAGGATGCATGACCAACAATTCACGCAAGGGTTGAGCACAGACTCAACCGGTTTAGGCAAATTTATATTGGCTTCCCAAGGAACACCATCGATTGGTTCTAAGGGCGTGCATGAGGCATACTGAACTCAGAAGCAAAAGATGATGGAATGAGGAGAGAACCCCCTCCATGGTTGACTTCTGCAAGTTTTAACTATATATGCCTGGGTTGACACATGTTTCCCATGAAGCTGCATGCGCTCCATCAACATGGATTCCTCTCCAGGAACTTAGGACAAAACATATATTTCACATGGATTTTGGAATAATATTAAAATATTATTCCCAAGGACTTAATCCCCTAGGCTTAGCTCGTAGGCTCAACACTTAGCCTCTCTTTCCAACCTTCCAGTCCCCAATCCCTTATACACTCTGTGGAATCTTAGTCCCCCATCACTCATTCATCATGGTCAGCCTACATGCATCTGTGTTCATATTTTTATGTAATGTTCAACATAATTACATATACAAAAATAGGCTCTTGACCTTAACACTTAGGCTCTCTGGCCTAATAAACTCATAATCCTTACCAAATTATATTAACTTGGCTCACCAGCCTAAAATACATGATTTACAACTCATAAACTTGATTACAACAGGGCTCGTCCTTGGGGATATTACAATTTGCTCCCCTTATTTTTCACTGTCCTAAGTGCAACTTTCACATAGTATCAACAAGATTTCCAAAATATTCTAAAAGATGCAGGCATTCTGCTCACGTAGCATCCTCATGCTCCCATGTCGTGTCCTCAGGACTGTACCAGGTCCACTGAACCTTTATAAGCCATATATCTCGATTCCATATATGTCTTCTTTCCCTGTCCAATATGCGCACAGGATGCACTTGCAGGACACATTCTTACTCCACTTGAATCACATTCCAATCGATACCATGCTTAACATGAGGTATATATTTCTTAAGAAATGAAACATCAAATACATTATGTACAGTCATGGATGCAGTTAATGCAAGAATATATGCAACTGGCCCAATCCTTTCTAGGATTTCAAATGGCCCACAAAATATGGCTTCCAACTTGGCCCAGTTCCCCAGCTTTAGCGAACTTCTGTTAGCTTTTAATTTCAAGAAAACATGGTCACCCACTTTAAACTCCCCATGGGTTATGTTTTTATCAGCATAACTTTTCTGTCTATCTTGGGCAGCTTTCAAATTATGCTTAATTTTTTACATCTTCTCTTCCATTTCCTTGAGCAACTCTGGCCCAACTACTGCTCTGTCAGCTGGATTATCCCAACTTATTGGAGTATTGCACTTTCTACCATAAAGTGCTTCAAATGGTCTCATCTTCAATGATGCTTGATACCCATTGTTGTAGGTGAATTCTACCAAGTGCAGGTAGTCTTCCCATTTCAATGGTTTGTCCATCACATGCATTCTCAGTATGTCTTCTATCACTCAATTCACTTGCTTTGTCTGCCCATCCAACTCAGGATGGTAGGCTATACTGAAATTCAGATTCATTCCAAACCCTTTGAACAATCCCTTCCCTAAATTCAAGGTAAATTTTGGGTCTCTCTCGGACATAATTGTCTTGGGAATTTCGTTCAATCGTTCCACTTCCTTCATAAAAATATCAACAACATCTTCTGCCTTATGAGTGGTCTTTAACGGAATGAAATGGGGAGTTTTTGTAAGCTTGTCCACCACCACCATAATGGAATCATATTGCTTGCTTGTTCTGGGCAATCCAATGACTAAATCCATCATTACTACTTCCCACTTCCACTCAGGAATGGGTAAAGGTTGTAGAAACCCTGTTGGGTGTCTGTGTTCAGCTTTAACCTTTTGGCATTCCATACATCTGGTGATGTATTCTGCAATCTCTTTCTTCATACCTTGGCCAAAAATAATGGCTATTGACTACTTCCATATTTTTCTGATATCCAGGGTGCCCTTCATAAGGGAGATTATGAATTTCATGCAAAATCATATGTTTCAAGTCCTAGACATTAGGTACATAAATTATGTTTTTGTACAGAAGTGTTCCATCGGTTTCTAGTTTATAATTTTCCACTTTCTTTGGCCTCTAAGCTTGTTGTAGCTTTGCTATCAGCCCCCTGTACTACAAATTTGCATATGCAGCTTCCAAAATTCTTCCCTTTATATCAATTTGGTACATGCTAATGGTTGTATCTTGTAAATTGTGCACCTTTCTGTTGAGTGCATCAACCACCTTGTTTTCCTTCCCTTTGATATGCTTGATATCAAAGTCGTATTTTCACAGAAACTCCAACCACCTACTCTGCCTAGAACTTAGGGTGGGCTGGTCAAACAAGTATTTTAGACTGTTGTGGTCTGTTCTCAATTCAAATCTCCTCCCCATGAGGTAATGTCTCCATTTCCTCACAGCGTGAATGATTGTTGCCAACTCCAAATCGTGAGTGGAATAATTCTTTTTGTGATCTTTCAGCTTCCTGGACTCATAACAGATTCTGAATCCATTATGACTGAGGACTCCTCTCAGTTCTTCTTTGCATGCATCAGTGCATACCATGAAATCTTCATTTGGTTCTGCAATCCTTAGGATTGGATCACTAGTTAATAGTTGCTTCAATTGTTGGAAGCTTCTCTCACAATCCTTTGTCCATAGAAACTTATTCTCCTTCCTTTGCAAAGAAGTGATAAGGTGTGCTATCTTTGAGAACCCTGCGATAAACATGATGTAATATCCTGCTAGACCCATAAAGTATCTAAATTCTGCCACATTCCTTGGTGTTGTCCATTCTCTGATGGCCTCAACCTTCTCAGGATCCACGATGATCCCTTCTTCTGAAATAATATGCCCCAAGTAGTGGATTTGTTCCTAATAAAATGAGAATTTGCTCAACTTGGCATATAGTTGGTTTTCTCATAGCACTTGGAGCACCATCCTCAGGTGTTGTTCACTCTCTTCCTCTAACTTGGAATACACTAGAATGTCATCCAGGAAGACTATGACAAACTTGTCTAGATAGTCCCTGAATACACCATAAATCAAGCACTTAAAAATAGCAAGTGTGTTCGATAGTCCAAACAACACCACTGTGAACTTGTAATGAACATACCTTGTTCTAAAGGAGGTTTTGTTGATGTCTTCATCCTTTATTCTTACCTGGTGATATCTTGATCTGAGATCTATCTTCGAAAATATATTCACATCATTCAACTGATCAAAGAGGTCATCAATCCTCAGCACATGGTACTTGTTCTTAACAGTTACTTTGTTTAATTGTCTGAAATAAATACACAGCCTCAACGTCCCATCCTTCTTCTTCATGAACAAGATCGGAGCTCCCCAAGGTGACATGCGTGGGAAAATGTACCCCTTGCTTAGAATATCTTCAAGCTACAACTAAAGTTATTTCATCTCTGGTGTGCTCATTCTATAAGGAGCTTTCGACATTGGAGTTGCTCCAGGCATCAAATTTACAAAGAAATCAATATCTCTCTTCGGAGGTAGTCCAAGTACCTCTTGAAATACATCTTCAAACTCTTTTAGTAACGCATGGTTTGTAATCTTTGAGACCTCATACTTAGATGCTTCCTCCATATGGGATGCAAACAACTGACATCCTTTCCTGTAGCATTTCTTCATCTTTAATGTTGATATGCCTAGAATTAAGTAGAAATGTGCCTCGACTTTTGTCATTTCTAGATAGATTTGGTATGTCACTTCTCTTGCGCCATGAAATTTGTGTTACATATTTTGTCTTTTAGATGCTTTCGCGTCTTGATGATCATTGACGATGTCTTATCTTATTCAATATTTTCTTATCTGAGTAAATGTTAGTAATTTGCATCAAGCTTCTTGAAGTGCAAAACTATGCTATGTTATTTTTTGTTTATCTGCCACATGAATTTTGTTCATTAAATGTTCATCGTCAAGTTGTGTTTCTTGATTGTATTATTGACATTACTTTCCTAATTCTTTAAAAAAAAATTGTACTTGTTATGCATCACTTGTTGTCGTAACAACCGGGTTCGTTACATTGAATTTATTTACCATAAAACTTATGTATTTCCCTAATTAAGATAGTTGAATGATAACAAGGATCTTACAAGCTTGAATGAGTCTGAAGGATTACTCGGATCAAACAAGTGGAGTTCATGTTCTTTACAGTTATGTAAGACTTATAATCATCGTCATTATGAATAGTGATAGTAATGTAATAGCTATGAAACTATCATAAGCATTTACGTAATAAGTGTGTAGGAGTGTTACAAGGTCATAAGAGTTCCATAGTATACATAACTCTAATATGAATAGTGAATTATATATAATGATCTAACATAACTAGTAACTTGTATAGATAAACTAATTAGTGATGTGCTTATAGAATTAATGGTAATCATACTACCATTTTATGTCATACTCGTACATCACATATCGATATAAGATAAAACTCACTAGTTGTAGTAATAAAGCTCATCTATTCAATCTAAGCTAATTGGTACTTGAAACTACCACAAAAGGGTATGGTTATGTCACTAATTACGTAATTATTGTTACTTGTTGTAATCACAATGTTCACATTAAGTGTCACAAAACATCATAAGCACGCCATATCTAATCACACATATGTTATTCTAAGATGTTACTACGAGTCTATCAATCTAAATATGATAGGACTAAGGATCTTCATTGATTAGGAAATAAGTTGGACCAATCAATAGTGCTACGTAAGTTCATATTCCATGTTACTACTAGCATGGTGTAGTATTAACTACGAGTAAACACAATTGAATCATTATGGTAAACTAGCTACTATTTAGTGAATACCAACAAGTTCACTATGTTCGTAACTAGTACTATTGTTTCCATTGAATAGGATGAATTGAGTGTTAGTATTGAGATAAGAGTGAATAAGGATTGGTTCAATGGGATTGTACAAACCTAATACCTATGTGTTTAATTGTCATATTGATTAGTATTTATGATTATGGGAATAAAGTACATGGAAACAAGCTTACAAGGAGTTATGTTAAGTTCATGTACAGAGTGTGATTAGGCTATTTTTAAAAAAATACTACAAACCTGTAAACTTTAATAGGGTTCACAATAGCTTAAATTAGTATCTGTAACATCCTGTTCTTGCGCACACTGAGTGAATTTATTCTTTTAGGACACTTGTGTGCAAGTGATCCGGGTCATTATACTATTGGTTATTTTGATTATGATTATGAGATATTGTGGATTTGATGATATGCTATTTTGTGGTATTTACATCGGCAGGTGTTATTCACTGGGTTTTCCTCAGTGTGCAATACTATGGACGTTCAAGATGCCAAGGCATCGATGAAACCCCTTGGACCTTGAATCGATTCAGGGAGTGGACTATTAGGGTTTGAATGTTGTTGATGTGACATATATACATATGATTAGATGTTATGATGATTGATTATTATTACTGACATGATTCATTGATGGATGCAGGCTGATGATAGCTTGCTGACCAAACTCACATTTGGAGTAGATGAGTCATGTACAACAAACAAAGACATTAAGGGAGAGGTGTGGTAGCAACCCTGCCACAACCAACTAGCACTCTCGTCGTGGCTCAAATTGTAGGTTAATGATAACCTAGTTCGAGAAGAGCCATGATGTCATGAGGGCAGACTGTGACAGTCGCTCACGATGATTCTAAGGGGCACTCAATAAGGCAAGGACCTTATTCCTTGGAGACCCTTAGTCTCCCACGAGATCACCTAGTGGAACATTGACTCCAAGGGTTTTATGTCTACCAAATTCAGTTAAGAGGTGAGTGGCACCCTTGGAGCATGTAGTGTGTCTTGAAGGGCATGTCATGCAAAGAAAATGGAAAGACTTGAGTGGAACCCTTGGATCACATAGTGCATCCTGAAGGGCACGTCATGATTTTAATTGGTAAGTTAATAAACCTAGTGCCTAGAAAATTATGCCTCCTTAGGACCTGGTCAGGCTTAAAATGAATGATGTGGTGAGTAAAGTTTAATAACTAAAAGTTCCCTTAAAAAATTTTGCCCATTCTAGTGAAATTAAAATCTAGGTCTAATTAGAACGTTTGGATAAAGAAAAAAGAAAAAAAAGTATTTAGACAT
>JZKD02S1843718.1:340599-363936 GCA_000966675.3 Picea glauca
GTTTAATTAATAAAAGGGGTATTTGGTTGTTTTTGTCTAAACCTGCTAAATATGAAATTAGTCATAAAAATGGAAAACTTTAAGAAAAAGGGAAACTTAAATAAAAGGGGGAAACCTAAAGAAAAGGGGAAACTTAAAAGAAAAAGGGGAATGTCTAACTTGGTAAGGAATCTAGCCTATGGAAATTTCTATTTATGAACTCAACTAGGAATTAAGTAAAGCGTAAGTCATTTAAAAATTGTAAGGGAATAATGGGACATCAGGGAGCTGCAAACGTTGGAACTGCAGATGTTGGTGCTTGCATTGGAGAAGGATTGGTTCAGGTTAGAGTTAGAGTTAGTTAGAGGTAGACTTAGTTTAAATTAGTTAGAGTTAGTTTTGTTAGAGTTAGAATTTGATTAATTGAATTTCAATTTGTTTAAATTAGTTTAATTTGACTAGGCCGAATTCGTCCCTGTCCATGTATAGGGATAGGCCTGATTGCAGGATCAAATATTACAATATCACATATTAATCTTATTACACAGATTACACATATGTCCATTTAATGTTAGTTTTGTTTAAATTAATTTAAATTTGTTTAAATTAGTTTAGATCAAATTATGTCCATGTAGAGTTTAGCTTAGTTTAGATTGAATTTGAGTTAGAATATTTTGTCCATGTCCATGTACAGTTACAGGCATGAATTCGAGCATGTCCCTCAACATGGACAGGGAAAAATATACATTTTTGTCTAATATTATCCCCACCGCCAAATTAATATAGAGTCACAATGTGACGTTAAATATATAAAAAATGGAGAGAAAACCAATAATAGATTTTTGATGAATGGAATTGGGATTTGCAAAGTGTCAATCTCCATTTATACATAAAATTAAATGGACAATGTCTGTTCAATTTGTTTGATTATTTGTGTCACATTTCCTTGAATATTTAATAGATGTGCACGAAAGAATTTCAATTATGGTAGATTGTAATAATAAAAGTGATAACTTTTTATGAATATTTAATGGATCTGCATGTTGTAATGACCCCCTTCATTATGACAACATGCAATGCATAACAAGTGCAATTTTTTTTTCTAAGCCCGAAAGTAACAATGACAAAAAATTAATCAACACAACTTAACAATGAACACAATGCACACAATTCAAGCAACTGACAACATAACAGCCTAGAATACTAGCACATCATGCAGTTGGATGCAACATACAGAAATCAATCAGAAAAAAATAAAAATCAAGCAACGCTCAAGCCTAGGTTTTCATCGATTTTGACCATTTAAGGTCTCAAGGATGGCGACTGTTCTGGCGAGCAAGGAGGTCTATACATCCTGCCCAACACAAGCAATACAATCCTACTAAGATAAGGACAATCATCAGACCAACCCAACCCAACCAACATCGATGAAACAATGACATGAACCTTCAATGCGAGCGAGAAAAAAAATTGCATTCAAGCATTACAATACAATTTACAAGACATCAATTTCAATAATCCACATCATCATCATCAGGAAGCGCATGACCCAAAGCCTGGTTACCATACGCACTCTTCGATCAATGCGTCCATTGATCCCATCAAGGGAATCGTGCCACCTCATTGCGACAAGCGCAATAGTAACTAAGGCACAGAATTAAACAGTCCTAAACCTTTAAATCATGACAAAAAAACTAAACGCCAGAAGTCCAAACTTAACCTTCATACCTTACACAAAATCTCTAAACAAGGGCACTCCAATCATTCAAGATAAAGAGACATAAGGTAACTATATTCAATATGGTTTTAGAGTTGCGCAACAATCTATATGTATATCATTAACATTTTACCATTATATGACTATTCTAGCACAAAGGGTCATACTGCGACTAAATTAAAAACTCAGAACAATATTCCCTACTTTCCTTAAAATGGAACAATGCTTCCTTACATTCATTTTCGGACAACCCCTTAAAACAACTTAAAGCATTAAAGCATCATAATTAATAATGGCAGTTTTACAAAAATTAAAAACTCAGAACGATATTCCCTACTTTCCTTAAAATAGAACAATGCTTCCTTACATTCATTTCCTTAAGGACAACCCCTTAAAACAACTTAAAGCATCATCATAATTAATAATGGCAGTTTTACAAATTTTCATATGCGGATTTCATTAACAACATCATTGAGTTTATGTTCCTTAATTAGATCCCTGTCGTAAAAACAATTAAAGTTTTAAAAGCGTTGATGCAATAATCACAATTGTACAATTAACACTTTTGCAATATCATTGAACTATTGTGAGACGAAAATCACAATAACATAATTAAAAAAATTAAAACTATGCATAGCAATCGTAATCATAACAATTATATCGTTGCATAACATTCTTATTTATCGCAATAGTAATCAGTTAATGTAAGGATAACCATCAATACATAAATATCAACAAATGAAATCTTATCTTTCCTAATTATCACAACATTAACCATATTGATTTAAATATAGCAATAAATACATAAATATTTCCATCAAAAGTCATTTCATTCTTAATTATCCCAACGCTGATCATAATAAATTAAGGATAGCAATCATTACATCAATAATTCCATCAAAAGTCATTTCATTAGTAATCACAATGGTGATCAGGCCTGGAATTTGACGTTCCACAGGACGTTTTTTTGGTTTTTGGACGTATTTGACATGTGGATACAAAATCCACATGTCAAAATTTACCGGTATAAAAAATCTCAACCCGTCACAAATTTTAGGTGCTTAGTTTACTATAGTGTGTCATCTACCTAGGACTTAGTGAACACGGGTTGGGAAAAGGTTTGTTGGAAGATTAAATATAACAATAAACAAAATTTAATTAGTTTTAGACTCCCAATCCTTGAAATTGAATTAGTCCATAATCTTAGTTCACATAAATTGTTAATAGTTAATTGAATATCCATTCACTGATAGAGAATTTGACACTCATGAATTTGGGGTAAAACTAGAATTTGACACTCATGAATTTGGGGTAAAACTAAAATGACGGGTATGAAAAACAAATGACCTTCATCAAAATTTCACTTGACAGGTAAGATAAATTTGAAATTCCAGCCCTGATGGTGATCATACTAATTAAGGGATTACCATCTAAAATCATGTTATTCCTAATTGTTCATTTTAATCATTGTTATACCTCGTGAAGGTTTTAAATGATTTCTCTTTTCCCAGGGAGCAAGTTTAGTGGTTACGTAAAGGAAGCCATCATAAATCATTATGCGATGCCATTGTTAATAAATCCTAGGGAAATGTACAATAACTAAATTAATATAACAATTGTTGTAAATAAAATTAACTACTTTAAATATAAAACTTCTTCAATATAATCAACTCTCCGTCGATTAACGCCATTCTCCATAAACCCTACACAAGGAAATTATGTTGAGACAAGGAAACAAAGAGGACCGTCGGTTCTGGTAGATCATGATCACTACTGCAGAAGGGAAATTTTGTGGACCGTTCCACTGGACGTAGATCGAAGCTGCAGAAGGAGAATTGTCGGTCGTCCCACTAGACGCCTGTCAGCTAGGGTCGCCGCAGAGTCTAGGGACTGCAGCTACAGGAGAAAAATCTCGAGCAGGCCGTCGGGGCTCAGTAGACAAGGGTTTTTTAAAGTTCGATCACTCAATCGTTGAGCCCAAGGAGGAGGTAGACAACAATACGTGCACCTGCAATAACTTATTCAAGGATTGATCTCTCCCTTCGAGGCCATCAATGTTACTTGCATCGATAATTTATTTATCGAGGTTTGTGGGAAATAGGGAAGACAACTAGGGTTTGGTAGACATAGCAACAATCTCTATATCCTTGAAGTTTTAAAAACGAGTAGATCAAGAAAGAAAAATTTACCTTGCTATAAGAAAAATAAACTAGATGAAAAAGTTTGAAATTGTATAATTTTTTTTTTACTCACTCCATTATTAAACAAATAGAAAAACTCCATAAATTCACATATCTACAACATTTAAGTACAATAAACTACATACAATATTATATCGCATAAATAAACATGATCAGAATTCCAATAATCCACATATAATTTATCCACATTGATATAAGTTTCACCATAAATCAAATTTTCTAGCTCGTACACCATTGGAAAAAAATGCATACACACTTTCAAACTTTTATGTAAAACATTCACCCCAATTATAACTCGATTTAACTAGTAATAAACTAGAGATATCAATATCTACGCCCCCGGAATTTGGTCAATCGACTGCAGAATGTGCATTCTATAAAACGGGCCCTAACACATATATTCTCGACACCAGACTAAACTGATAACAAAATGAAAGAATGGCCCATGCATCAAAGGGGTTCATCCAATAATCGATATATAAATCGATGGCAAGGGTTAATGATTTCTCGTAGCGTCCAAGGCACCCAAGATATATCCATCCAGCCATCTAGAGATTGATATATATTTCAAGGACTAAATTAACACAGTAGAAAATGCAGAGATGTGCTCATCCACTGCACTTATATCTTAATAAATCGCTTATGAATGACCGCTTTATCGGAAAATTGGAGGCAAGCACAATACAACATTAACCACCCACTATCATTAGATTTGCACGGAAAGAACAATGGTTTTTGAAGTACCCACCCAAGATGCAGGGAGTCGACTCGTTATTGACAAAAGAACCAGCTCAAGCAAAGATAATAAACGAAAGGCAGAGTTAAGAGGGCTCAAGCAACAAGGAACCAACAACGTAAAATTTATGGTGTTCTTAGGAAATTCTCACAGGTGCTCGCACCAAAACTAGACAAGTTAGACCACAAATAACTAAGCGCATACCCAAGGATTACACCACAGAACCCAAAAACTTTACCGCATTCCAACTAATGTAAATCCACATAAATTAAACTATTTACACTTGCAAAAGTTAAACATGTGTACCTTAAGCAAAGGAGAAGGTCCCGCTGCTATTTTCTCGCGCTAGTGCTCCATCCCGCTCTGACTTGTCAACTGCTGAGACTTCAGTGGTACCTCCCAGCCAATGCTAGGGATACTCTTCTTCCCCCTGAGCCCCCCGAGATGCAAAGGGGCCACGCACACAATACTATATAATTATAACTTCCCATCTTGCCTCGCAAGGTCGAGCTACCACTTATTGTGGGAAAATTTCAGAAAATTTCAGTCAAGATAAAATTCCAGTACTAGACGTAATCCATACTCCTCCTCCGCCATCTTTTTTAGAGAGTTTTCTTAGTGATTAGTTTCCCAAACCCTCATTATATTCTTTTTATTAAATTTAAATAGGATAAACCTCCCACGTACACATGCCACACAATCCCTTAGTTGCACCAGAAAATCAATTTATTAATTAATTAAACTTTCCTATTTCCCTCACCCACCTAAAAGTGTTCCTAAAAACGCAACCATTTACCCATTTAATTAAACCTTCATTAAAATTTGTATTTTAATTATTAATGCTTGAATTTTCTTTACCCCCTTCTTATTACATGTCAATTTAGTTTTTCTTGGATCACATGTTCTACTTAGACCTAGGTTTTAGTTTCATTAGATTAGGCGATAGATTTTAAGGGAGAAATTATTTATTAAAATTTACTCATACCATCATCTATTTGAAGGCGGACCAGGTCCTAAGGAGGCATACTTTTCTAGGTATTAGGTTTATTAATTTACCCGAGTTAGAACCACGATGTTCCGTTCAAGACTCACTACATGCTCCAAGGGTGTCACTCGCCTGCATTCCTATTTTATTTGAGCGACGTGCCCTTCAAGACGCACTACGTGCTCCAAGGGTTCCACTTGCCTCTCGACTGAATTTGGTAGATGTCAAACCCCTGAAGTTAACACTTCGTCAGGTGATCTTGTGGGAGACTAAGCGCCTCTAAGAAATAAGGACCCTACCTTATTGCGCACCCCTTAGAATCATCGTGAGCGACTGTCATAGTCTTTCGTCATGACATCGTGGGTCTTCTTGAACTAGGTAATCGTTAAAGTACATTTCGAGCCACAACGAGAGTTCTAGTAGGCTATGGTAGGTTTCCTGCCACACCTCTCCCTCAATGTCTGTGGTTGTCGTGCAAGACCCCTTTAGTCCACATGTGAGTCTGATTGGCAAGATATCATCAGCGTGCATCCATTAAGGAAACATGTTAGCTATAATAATCAAGATCATAATATCTAGTCATACATCACATCTGTAATATCAAAACATTGAAACCATAACAGTCCACTCCCTAACTCAATCCAGAGTCTAAGGAGATCCATCGATGGCATCTGCATCCTCTAACATCTAGATTCTTTCACACTCAGGAGAACCCAGTCAATAGCATCTGTCGATATAATTATAGAAAAAATAACATATCATCAGATCCACAATATCCCATAATCATAATCAAAACAACCAATTGTATAAAGAATCGGATCACTTGCATGCAAGTGTCCTCAATGAATAAGTCTTCTTAGTGCGCGCAAGAGTAGGATGTTACATACACCCCCTCTTGTTTTAAACTTCTTCTCGAAGTTTCAAGGTGTGTAAGTGTAGAATTAATGTGTATCACAATATCATATTTCTAGCTATCAAACAAAAATTGGAAACCACCGATGCATATCATATGCGTCCTCCCAGGTTGCCGAGTGAAAACTATAGTTTTTGGACTAGACCTTGACCTGATCTACTCTTCGATGTCATAGATGTCAAATTTTATGGTCCATGATGTGTATTAGCTCCACTATGACTGCACCCTCATTCGGTACCTTCAAGGAACTCATGTCAATAACATGTGAAGGATCACTAACATAATGTCTCAAAACAGATACATGAAAAACATCGTTCATATGCCTTAAAGAATTAGGCAAGGCTAGTCAATAGGCCACATACCCCTTCTTTTCCACAATATTGAAGGGTCCCACAAACCTAGGAGAGATTTTATTACCATTTCCAAACTTGATCGAACTCTTATGAGGTTTCACCTGCAAGAAGACTCGATCACCAACTTCATAACTGTGGTCGAAATGATGCACATCGGCATAACTTTTCTTCTGATCCTACGCTTCCTTGATCATTTATCTTATTATTTGCATTTAATCTTCCATTTATTGCATCACTTCTGGACCCACCAGGACCCTATCCTAAATTCGATCCCAACTCAAATGCATCTGACACGGTCACCCATAAATGAAATCGAAAGACGCCATCCTAATGGTGCTTTGATAACTGTTGTTATAAAAAAATTCTACCAGTTGCAACAATTATTCCCAACTCTTCTATTGGTCCATCATGTACATATGCAATATATCCTCCAATATTTGGTTTGTTCGTTCATTCTTCTTGTCTCTCTCCAGTTGATACGCTGTACTAAAATTAAGTTGGGTTCCCAAGGCCTCTTGGAACTAGTCAAAAATTGTCCCATAAACATCGATCCTCTATCGAATATAATCCTCTTAGGCACACCATGCAACCTCACAATCTCACTGATGAAAACTCTAGCTACGTCAGGTTCTTGATACATCATACACACATTGATAGAACTTACACTCTTCATCAAAGTGTCGAATACTACAAAAATCGAGTCATGCCTCCTTGTTGTCAGTGGTAATCCAACAATGAAATCCATCAAAATGACCTCCCATTTCAATTCTAGAATAGCGTGTGGCTGTAGTAGCCCTTTTGGATGTCTATGTTCAGCCTTCACCTACTGAAATTATAGACATCTTGCGACGTATTTGACTATGTTTACCTTCATTCCCTTACAGAAGAATAAGGGTTTAAGGTGTTCCCTCATCTTCGTGACTCCAGGATGAACAATGTACACTGCTCTATGAGTTTCATTTAGGATCAAACTCCTCAACTCATTGTTGGGTGGTACATAAATCTAATTATTAAATATCAATAATCTCTCGTTGTCCATAATAAATCTCTCAAATTTTGGTACCATCATTGTGTTTTGTCCAATAAAATCCTGGACCTCCTTGTACCAGTCATCATGACACTGTAAATTTAGAATATTTTCAAGTAGTTTCGTCTGAAGATCCATCACCAAAAATATGCATGGTCTTTGACTCAACACATCAACCACTTTGTTCATTATTCCTTTTATGTAATTAATCTTGAAATCGTACTCGTTAAGAAATTCTGACCAACGTCGTTGTCACACATTCAAGTCGCTTTGCGTAAAGATGTGTTGTAAACCACAGTGGTGCATTTTTAGTTCAAATTTCCGTCCAATAAGGTAGTTTCACCATACTCTCAAGGCATAAACAATTACTAACAACTCCAAATCATGTGTCCCATAGTTCTCCTCATGCCTTCTCAACTTTCTCTAGATGTAAGAGATCAATTGACCATACTGTTGTTGGAAAGACCTATGAAACTTAGAGGGGGGGCGCGTGAATGAGTGTGGGGCTCTTTTTCCCACAACTTCCCTCTTACACAAAACACCTTAGTTAATATTCAATATTTACTCATTACCCATTGCTATCATTTATAACCAGTTAGATGTGAATATATATCAGCAATATATCATCAACAAGTCATCACCACAAGGATCACAAAGAACACAAGATGTATGTACAATTTTTCTTTTTATTAAGGACAACAATCCAAGGGTTTTCCAGCAACAACTGAATAGAGTACAACTCTACAAGAGCACCAGCTCTATAATGCAAGACTTAGCTTACACCCTCAGAACCAACTGAGATGAGGCAACAATCCTCAATAGATATCAATCTGTCAATAGGTACATGACCTGTCAGTAGTGCAACCAACGTGTGTACGCGCTCTAGCTCACTATAGCTCGCATATACACACGTCCAGTGTATACAACAACCTACGTATACCTTATGAGTTGTTAGGGTTTTTCCTTCAAGATCAACTCAGATTCTTTGCGATCAATATATCATTATCTTCTGTCTCTGACTGTCCAATCTAACCACCAAATAGTCACAACATCTCCAATCTCTCCAATATCTTTCTCATGCACCACAATAAATCAATATGAATGTTATCTCAAACATATATAAACAACTAGTATACCATAGAAATCATGTCACCACTGAATCCAAAGAGTATTTATCACTCCATTAACCAAATCATCCAAACTGAACCATATAATAGAAGCCATACCAAGATTTCCCTAAGAATTAACAACACATCAAACAATAGTATCCATCAAGACAATAATGTAATCATACCAGTGTCTTAGTGATAGATCTGAGCCCATAGAATCCAAATATGGAACCTGCCTCATCATCCAAGAGCTTGGCACCATCTGAAACACAAGTCTTCATCATTCCATCCATTGTACGTACCATTTCCTCATACAACCCGTGTGTGTACATGCCCTGGCCCATTACAACCCATGGATACCTCAAAAACTAGGGTTTTTGAAGCTTCGAGACTTTTTCCATCAAAATATCCGACATTGCTGAAAATTTGATGGGTCGATGAGATCCTCCTTTAGATTTATTTCTCAGAATAGATCTTCAATCATGCTCAAGAGATCCACACCAAAGATGCTCTTACAGGAATCTCTCCATCAATACTCCACAAGATAATGTCACAAGAAGCTCTCCATTGATCCACAAAAGGATGATCTAAAAGGGACAATTGTTATCTTATTTATACTTTCATCCTCTAGGTCACTTAACCTATTTTCCTTATTTTAGGATTAACCACTTTCCATAAATAGAAAGTTCTCCAATACTTTATCATTTAAATATTCCTTCTTGATTTTGTCACTTCTGTTTATTATTTAAATAATACATCCTGAATTTGTCACTTTACTTTATCATTTAAATAATGATTTCTTCTTTTAGATCACTTTGACTTCTTTGACCATTTGGGGCTTCAAGCCAACACATGGGGGTCCTTCAACTTCATAGGGCCATAAATCTCAAACCGCGAGGAGTTATGTGACATTCCACATACCACCAGAAATGATATGACAAGAAATGTCCATCTAGGATAGTCTCACCAACGACTTCATTGATCTTCATCTCATTATTCCACATACAAGCATGGGTTGTCCCAACCACAACTCAACCAGAAGGCGTCTTCCCG
This sequence comes from Picea glauca, assembly GCA_000966675.3. Classification (NCBI taxonomy): domain Eukaryota; kingdom Viridiplantae; phylum Streptophyta; class Pinopsida; order Pinales; family Pinaceae; genus Picea; species Picea glauca. The sequence continues at coordinate 350,673 of JZKD02S1843718.1, forward strand.
TGAGGGATTTCACCATAAGGGGATCACTTTGGAGTTCATCCATTTGTGCACCTTATAAATCACGATAAGACTATAATAATTCATCTAAATCCACCATTGTATCATATACATAAACTATGCATCATGTATCAATGAAAATTCATTGATCCATCTTTATCAATTTATTTCCACTAGACATCTATCATTCTCATCAAAGAAAATGCATATAATTGTTCATCAATCATCAATCAATCAATCCTATCAAACAATCCATCGCTTGAAATCAATTAGTTTCATCAATCAATCACTCGTCATCAATCAATGACATCAATCAATCAAACCATTGGCATCAATGACAACATGATCCAACAATCTCCCCCTTTGACATTAATGGCAATACCAACATTGATGTCAACACCAATTACCAATTATTGATGTCAACATGTAGATAAGGCATGCTCTACATCAATAGTCAATGTGACTATCTCTTCCAATAAATAATCATCAATCACATCAATGTGATTGTCTCTCCCCCTTTGACATCAATGGCAAAGGGCCATTCTCCTCTTGGGGCTGCTCCCCTGGCTTGAAATTTCCTTGGGGTTGTTCCCCCTATCTAAGTGCCTTTGATCTTCCTCTGAATAATCTCTCCCCTTTTGAACAAGGGTTATCACTCTAATGTAATGTTGAAGATACATCGAACATACTCCCCCTGTGACCATTATTCCCCCTGGAATTATGATTATGTGCTCTTTCTTCAAATATAGGGATCTTTTTTAGGTATGCATTTGATAAATATCTCATTCTAGAATCATGGGAAGAAGAATTAATCCCCCTATGGGTATGTCTCCACTATCTTCTCTACAAGATGAACAATATGCTACCATATAACGATCCTTGGACCTTTTCATGCATCAAACTCATGCCATACTAAGCATCATGATGCAATAGATATGTCAACAATGAAATAAAGAATCATAAGAAAAATATCAACCTAGTACATCTTGCACAAAAATGTGTGCTCATCATGCACAACACCTATGTACATCAACCATGTACATCAAAATCATGCAATGTGCCAAAATATATTATCCATGGAATGTATCAATCATATGCCTCTATCTATATGCCAACATGTGCATCTACCAATATGTCAACCATGTGCATCTACCAATATGCCAATCATGTGCATATATCAATACACCAACCATGTGAATCTATCAATATGCCAAACAAATACCATATATGAGTGTACCATCATGCATCATCACTTTCACTAAGAAAGTATATCAACCATGCATCAACAAGCTATGACTCTCCAATGAAACTTCAAATATGTACCAGCCATGTACCCCATCAGATTATTTTATATAATCCAATAGATGAGCATTTGATCAACATCAATCCATACGCATGGGTTAGTGCCATGTATCCAAGATATATTTTACATCGTCACCTTACATGATCTAACATAGAACCATGAAAACCTGCAACAAATAGTGTCAGAACTTGCAACAAATAATGTCAAGCCCTGTATCATAGATTTATACCATCAAATCAAGCTGCAACCCATGTGAATTGCCTTTTTCCCAAGGCTTTTTCACATATATGCAGTCTGCTGCACATACATCTCGCGTATGTACGTGACCTATAGAAGTTCAGTCTGCGTATATATGCAACTAATATCACTGTCACCCACATATACCTTAGTATATGACACTTTTGAACTTCCCTTCAGTATTTCATTTTGTGTCGGTTAGTCTATCTTCTTCACCCACTTCTGTAGAGGTTCCTGCTTCTCAGAAATTGAGCTCTGAGCATCCATATTTTCAAATATGTATCCCTTTATTCTTTATCTTTTCTTCTAGCCATGCTAAGTGAAGTCATCATTATGGAATTTCATCTTCTGTTCCATCACTCCTGGGATTTGTGGCCAAATCCACTATAGTTGTAGCATCTCATAGTGTTACAGTGAACAACAATGTGTCCTACTTGATCACATCTCCAATATATCATGGTGTTATAAAATCTTCCATTATATCTCCTTTCATAAGATCTACACTCAAAATATTTGTGACCATATACATTACGTGAATAACAATGCCCATGAAAAATACTTTCATACCTTTGGTTTGGTGTCCCAAGAGTAGCTTCTTGATGTCTTCTTTTCTTTGTTCTTTTGAAATTTTCTTTTCCTTTTGTAGATGGTTGTTTTGCAAAATTGTCTTCCTTCTTTGTAAGACTTACCTCATGCTTCTTTGAGGTCCTTGATTCAACATGTATATTTTCTCCTTTGTATCCAAGACCTGATTTATCACATGATGATCTTTGACTTTCCAAGATCTCATCCAAGATTTGTGAGCTATTCAAGAATTTGTTTGAATTTTCCACCTTCTTTCTAAGGTCAACAATTTCATCTTCTAACTTACAACATGACTCTTCCTTTTCATTTATTTGATTCTTCAATAGTTCTTCTATTCTTTTGGCTTCTTCAATTTGGGTCTTGAGATGGAAAATGGTTTCAAAACTTTTTCTAATCTCATCATATACCTTCATGTCTTCTTTTCCATTCTTTAGTCTTGTGATCTCTTCTTCATTTGAATCTAATTGAGTATTATTTCTCTCTTCTTGTTCCTTGATCATTTCTTTTAACTTCAAGATGTGTTGTGACATCCCCACCAATTTTATTTATTTTTTGTTTTTGTGTAATGGAAATTTATTTTCGTTTTTGGCAAATTCGAATCTAGACTTTTTTTGCCATTTATGGCAATTTCGATTTTTGAATTTAATAATTGTATTTAATTATTGTGACTATTGGGCAAAGATCTGTTTAGACTCAACTAACTATTTGACTATGAAACTTGTATCACAACAAAATATTTATATTAATTGCAGGAGGACAAATGGAACAACCATGTTAAAATCAGCTGACCATGACTCCATGAGTGGGGAACATGTTGGAAATTCCTCTATGTTGATTATGAGAAGTGGAAAATTAGAGATTTGGCCACTGGCAACCCCTAAAAATCAGGGATTAAGAGAGCTGTGAAAATCCCCAAAAGAGGAAAAAGACTCGGGCAAAGAAATTGATAAATAGCATATGTGAGGAGGCAGGACGCTGCCAAGTATGCTAGGAAAGGATTCCTGAGCTCTCTTGCTGTTATGAACACTGTGGATTGAGTGTGAGGCAAGAGGAGATTGTTGAAATAGAATCACCTTTCTGTTATGAGCATTGTTGAGTAAGTGTGAGGCAAGAGGATAACTATTGGAATTGAAGGACATAGTTGAGGAGGAGTTTCCAAGTTCGCCCTCATGGATTCATGGTCAGGCTAGGGGGTGAATCGGACAAGTGATTTTGGCTTCCCTGTTCTACATTTGGGAGGAACGTGGTTGTTCCCTTTGTCTTCCCACTAATTGGTTCAGATATGTTAAATCTTCTCCTTCTCTATTCTGAATTATTTTATATCTGATGCAATATATTTGTTAAATCGGAACTGGAATGATTTCCATTTTCTGTCTGAATGATCTTATATCTGATGCAATGTATGTGTTAAATCAGAACTAAAATAATTTCCATTCTCTGGTGAATGATTCAATCATGGATGTATTTCATATTCTAATTATGATAGATAATAATGTGTAGGAAAAATCAGTTCGAATTCATAAAGCCTAAAGACTGACATAGAACGTATGGTAAATCTAATCTCGAGTGACCCCTTCCTGAATGAACAATAGAATTGGTTTTTTATTTGTTTTGATAGATGAAAGGATTATGCATGGTTAAATTTTGGAATAAATCTCCTCTAAATTAAATTCACTGTTATTTTCTTTCTTTATGTGTTTTCTGAGTGAAATCAATGCTGAGATTAGCATATTGGGAGTGGAGGTTATGCTATGATTTCATTAATCTAACTGTATGAATAATGTCGGGAACAAAATTACTGAGTTTTTAAACTTTGTTCATGTTTTTTCTTCTTTTTCTGACTTTTCAGAGTTTATTGGTTCAAGTTGTGTGGAGTTGTTTCGTTCTTGCAAACTCCAAAAACCCGAAGTGGCCCCACAGCCTAATCGAATTTTGGGATTCGACAATTACTGTGGGATGTTGTTATTGCATCAAGAATTACCAAACGCCGAAACACGATATTGGTTGGGCCCCATACCTTTTTCGTTACCTCACAATTCGACGTTTGACGTTGTGTAGTGTTTTTGCATCGTGAATTAGTAAACCCCGAAACCTCAAATTCTGAAAATCCTAAAATACCAGCCCCACCTTTACCTTTTAAGAACATCGGGAAATGTTTTTTGCTGTTGTTTGATATTTGAAATCCCGAATTCCGAAATCCCAAAATACAGATCCCACCTTTACCTTTTCAGAACTTCGGGAAATGTTTTGTGCTGTTGTTTGACATTTGAAACCTTGAAACATCGAATTCTGAAATCCCAAAATACGAGTCCCACCTTTACCTTTTCAAAACTTCAGGAAATGTTTTGTGTTTTTGTTTGACATTTGAAACCTCGAAATCCCGAATTCTGAAATCCCAAAAATACGAGCCCCACCTTTACCTTTTCGAAACTTCGAGAAATGTTTTGTGTTGTTGTTGACATTTGAAACCCCAAAACCCCAAATTTTGAAATCCTGAAATATGGGTCCCACCTTTACCTTTTCGGAACTTCAAGAAATGTTTTGTGTTGTTGTTTGACTTTTGAAACGCCGAAACCCCGAATTCCGAAATCCCGAAATACGAATATCACCTTAGTTTTCGCGATTTCGGGAATTGTTGTGTATTGATGTTCGACTGTTGTATTCACAAAATCCCGAACTCTGAAATCCCGAAGTGCTGGTCACTTTTCGCGATTTCAGGAATTGTCATATATTGACGATCGACTGTTGTACTCACGAAATCCTGAACTCCGAAATCTCGAAGTGCTGGTCACTTCTCGCGATTTCAGGAGTGGTTATGTGTTTATATTTGACTGTTGAACTCATGAAATCACGAACTCCAAAATCCCGACATGTTGGTCACTTTTCGCGACTTTAGGAGTTGTTGTGTGTTAATTTGGAGAATCTTCCTCTCGGTTATAAGTATGGAAGTAACGGACCTGTTATAGTGAAATCTGTGTTGGTGTTATAGACATCATCAAATCAGAAAAATATTGGTAATTTTTACAAGTTTTTAAATAACAGTGAAGGGAGGAGTATACATTATTGTACCATCGAGTAGGAAGTTTAAGTTGCATAGTAAAGACAATCAACGACAGTAAGGTCTCTAACAAAACTTTCAGACTCAAGATTTATAACAGAAAGCCTACTTGCTTGAGACCTCAAAACTTTTCAAGGATAAATGTACAAATAAATATTTTTTTTATGCTGATTTTGGAGGTACATTACATATGGTATCAGAGAAAAAGTTGCAACACTGGGCCTGAACAGGGCCACATTGATTGCTTAGTATACATTCTGATTTATACTCCAAAAACCAGAAATCAGGGTGGAAGAGAATCCGCAACAAGGACCTCTTGGAGATCCAAGGAAGAACAGTGATGGAAGCTCACCCACAGAGGTGTTGGAAACAATGAGGAACCTTATTGTTGAACTACAGATTTTCAAGGCCGACAATGAAAAATTGAAGAAGGCACAGCAAGAACAACAAGAGATAAATGAATTCCTACTGCGTAGTATAGTAACCAAGAAAAATCCAAACGATGATAACCATGAGAAAGAGGTCAGCAAAAGGGCCTCCAAGAATTCTAGTGTGAAAACAGAAAAAGGAGACATTTCATCTGAAGGGACACCTTCAGCTGAAGACAAAACCATAGCAGACAAAAAAATAAAGCAAACCGACCACCTTGAAGGAGAATTTAAAAAGATTAAACCAACTTCTTTTGATGGAGAATCCAGGATAGGAGAAGAAGTCGAGGCATGGTTGTTGGACATAAAAACGTACTTCCAAATCTACAACTATTCCAACAACATGAAAGTCATAATGGCCATCTACGATTTAGAGGGGAAGGCCAGCATTTGGTGGCAGGACCTGAAATTGGCCAAGGGCCTAAAGGAAAAACAATTGGAATGGTCTACCTTTAAGAAGTATTTTAAGAAACAATACCTTTCCGAAAGTTATTATGAAAGGAAGACGAAAGAGTTTTATGAGTTACAACTCGGACAAATGACGATGGAGGACCTTATAAATAAATTTCTGGAACTACTAAGGTTCGTACCATACATCCGGGAGGATAAGGTAAAAATCCAGTGATTCTTAAGCTGTTTACCACAGTCCTACAGGGACATAATTGAGTTTGACAACCCCAAATCCTTGAGTGAGACCTTCAGGAAAGAAAGAATGTGCTATGATCAGTATAAACAATGGGTAGAGTTTCCAAAGACCTCGAAGGATAAGAAGCAAGATGGAATAAACCAACAGAAGAAGGGATACCAGTTGGCTCCTTATCGGAATGCAGCAAAAAGTTTCCCAAGGAAGGATTTTCACTCCAATCATCCGAATACGCAGAGTAGCGGTAAACCGGTAAACCTGGGAACAAAGAAGTTTGGGGACATCTCCCGTGAACCATTAAAGTGTTGAGAGTGTGGAGAGCCTCATCTAAGGAGGAATTGTCCATGTTTACTTACAACAGACAACACTGCTGTCCACAATTTGCAGGAAGCCTCGACAGTAGGTGACATGGGTAGAAATATGTATCAACTAAATGCAGCCATATATGGTCGACAAGTTGACCACCGGTCCTCATTGATATAAGTCAAAGGTAAAATCCATGACACTTGAATTTATGTTTTTCTTGACCCTGGAGCTACATTAGGTTATATTACTCCCGATGTAGTAGAGTCGAATAAACTTAAGAAACAAAAGCACGAAAAATCTTGGCTTGTACAACTAGCAACAAGTACTAAAAGAAAAGTAGTTAACTTTATTTCTAATCTTGAGTTCATCTTAGATGGTCAAAAAATAAGGACCAATCTGAGCATCCTACCATTAGAATCTTATGATATGATTATTGGGATGGATTGGTTGGAACAACACAAAGCAGTACTAGATTTTTATACAAAGGTACTTAGCTATAAAGATAATGTTGGCACTGTTAGAACAACCCAAGGCATACCAAAACCTATATCAGTCAAACAAGTTTCAGTGATGAAACTGAAGAAATGTATTAGGAAGGGATGTCAAGTTTACGCCATTCAAGTGACGAATCTATTAGAAAAAAAAGATAAGCCCAATTTAGAAGACCGTGTTGTCCTACGTGAATTCAAAGACATGTTTGTCAAAGAGATACCGGAATTACCTCCTAGGAGACAAATAGATTTCTCCATAGACTTACTACCCGAATCAACCCCTATCTCAAAAGCACCCTACCGAATGAGTCTAGCAAAACTGACAGAATTAAAAATACAATTACATGAATTGTTGGACAAAGAGTATATCAGACCAAGTGTCTCGCCATGGGGAGCACCAATCCTCTTTGTGAAAAAGAAAGATGGTACTCTAAGACTATGTATCGATTATAGACAGCTGAAGAAAGTGACCATTAAGAACAAATACCCCTTACCCAGGATAAATGATATGTTCGATCAAATTGGTGGGGCCAAGATCTTCTCAAAATTGGATTTACGATCCAGATATCATCAAGTTAGGATAAAAGACCAGGACATAAAAAAAACAGATTTTTAAACAAGATACAGACACTACGAGTTTGTAGTCATACCTTTCAGATTCACTAATGCACCAGCCACATTTATGTGCTTGACGAACAACATTTTTAGCCAGTACTTGGACAAGTTCGTAGTAGTATTTATCGACGACATTCTGGTCTATTCTAAAATGGAGGAGGAACATGATGAACACTTATGAATAGTTCTGCAAACACTAAGGAAACACAAACTATAAGTAAAATTCAACAAATGTGATTTTTATCAAAAAGAAATACAATATTTAGGACATGTCATTTCCTCGGAAGGTATTGCCATAGACCTGAAAAACATAAAATCCATTATGGAATGGTTAGTGCCTAAGGATGTGGCAGATATATGGTTATTCATGGGAATCACCGGATATTATCGCAGTTTTATAGAAGGGTTCTCCAAGATAGCCTACCCTATCACGTCACTACAAAAGAAAGGGACCAAGTTTAATTGGTCGCAAAAGTGTCAAGATAGTTTTAACAAGCTAAAAGAATTATTGACATCTACGCCCATCTTGAAGGTAGCAGACCCAGATAAAGACTTCACAGTATGTATTGATGCAACTGAAGAGGGACTAGGTGGTGTTCTAACTCAGGAAGGGCACGTGATATGTTATGAGTCCCAGAAATTAAAGGAACACGAGAGAAATTACGTCACTCATGACTTAGAATTGGCAGCAATAATACATGCCTTAAAAATGTGGAGACACTATATAATGGGTATAAAATTCCTACTGTTGACGGATAATAGCGGAGTGAAATATCTGTTTAACCAACCAGACCTTAATGCAAGACAGGCAAGGTGGCTATCCTTCTTGAGCGAATTCGACATCGAGGTCAGACATATCAAGGGTAAGGAAAATAAAGTAGCAAATGCTTTAATCCGTAGAATTCATGGGTTATTTGAGATAAACATCAGCAGGGAAGAAAATCATCTAGAACAAAGAATAAGGACGGCAGGCATCGACGATGGAAATTACACTAAGATAATGGCATAATTTCAAAATAGTATCACAAACTCAGATAAACTAGATATAAGTATCAACAAGAAGGGACTATTATGATTTACAAATAGACATTACATACCAGATTCAACAGGGATAAAATTAACTATTTTAGATGAAGTGCATAAGAAACCATACTCTGGCCATCCAGGTTACCAGAGAACAATAACAACACTCAAAAAACTATTTTACTGGCCTAATATGAAGGGTGAAATAGTGGAGTACTTGGCTAGGTGCCAAGATTGTCAGTAGGTTAAGGCCGAACACCAACATCCAACTAGCCTATTACAGCCATAACCAATATGAGAATGGAAATGGGAGGCCATATCGCTGGACTTTATAACAGGTTTTCCTAAAACTCAGAAACAGAATGATTCAATTATGGTTGTAATCGATAAAATCAATAATTCTGCACACTTTATACCTGTAAAGTCTACTTTTAAAGCTATTAACATTGTTGAAATATTCATGAAAGAAATTTTTAGACTACATGGTATTCCTAAAATGGTGATTTCAGATAGAGACGTAAAATTCACATCTCCTTTTTGGAAGGAATTGTTTGCAAGGCTAAATACTAATTTGAATTTCAGCACGAGTTATCATCCACAAATGCATGGACAGACCTAAAGGAAAAATCAAATCGTAGAAGATATGCTCCGCGTGTATGTAAGAACAAAACCGAACAAGTGGGAAGACTACCTACACTTGGTAGAATTTGCATATAACAATGGGTACCAAAGTTTGGCTAAGTTGAGCCCCTTCGAAATACTGCATGGCAGAAAGTGTACAACTCCAATTAGCTTGGATAACCCGACTGACAGACTCATGGCTAGACCAGAGATGCTCCAAGAAGTGGAGAACATGGTAAAGAAAGTACAACAGAATTTGAAAGAAGCACAGGACATACAAAAGAGTTCTGTAGATCAGATAAGAAGACACTTGGAATTTCAAGTGGGAGACCATGTTTATTTAAAGGTCAAAGCCCAAAAAATCTTGCTGAAGTTGGGTAATTGTGCCAAGCTGGCACCCAGGTTTTGTGGGCCCTTCGAGATACTAGCTTGAATTGGACCCGTAGCATATCAACTTGCACTTCCAGCTAATATAGGAATTCATAATGTATTTCATGTTTCTTTTTTGAAAAAGTATATTCATGACCCTACTCATATGATTGATTGGAACTTGGTGCATGTGGAACTCAAGGGAGAGTTCTAGGTGGAACCCCTGTGCATTCTGGACTAGAAAGAAATAACACTTTGGAACATAGTCGTCGCTCAGGTAAAGGTGCAATGGAATCACTTTAGTCCTGAGTCCACTTGGGAATTGGAGGGAGATTTGTGAAACTCTCATCCAATCCTGTTCCAGGAAAGGAACGAACACTGAGGACAGTGTTTTACTGAAGGGGGAAAGGATGTGACATCCCACAAAAATAAATATTTTTTATTTTTGTGTACTGCAAATTTATTTTTGTTTTTGGCAAATTCGAATCTAGAAATTTTTTGCCATTTATGGTAATTTTGATTTTCGAATTTAATAATTGTATTTAATTATTGTGACTGTTGCACAGAGATCTATTTGGACTCAACTAACTATTTGACTATGACACTTGTATCACAACAATATATTTATATTAATTGTAGGAGGACAAATGGAACAACCATGTTAAAATCAGTTGACCATGACTCCATGAGTGGGGAACATGTTGGAACTGCCTCTAGGCTGATTATGAGAAGTGGAAAATAAGAGATTTGGCCACTGGAAACCCCTGAAAATCGGGGATTAAGAGAGCTATGAAAATCCCCAAAGGAGGGAAAAGACCCGGGCAAATAAATTGATAAATAGCATATGCGAGGAGGTAGGACGCTACCAAGTATGTTGGGAAAGGATTCTTGAGCTCTCTTGCTATTATGAACACTACAGATTGAATGTGAGGGAAGAGGAGCTTGTTGAAACAAAATTTCCTTGTTGTTATGAGAATTGTTGAGTAAGTGTGAGGCAAGAGGATAACTGTTGGAATTGAAGGACATAGCTGAGGAGGAGTTTCCAAGTTCACCATCATGGATTCATGGTCAGGCTAAGGGGTGAATCAGGCAAGTGATTTTGGTTTCCCTGTTCTACGGTTGGGAGAAACATGGTTGTTCCCTTTGTCTTCCTGTGAATTGGTTCAGATATGTTAAATCTTCTCCTTCTTTGCTCTAAATTATTTTATATCTGATGCAATATATTTGTTAAATCGAAATTGGAATGATTTCCATTTTTTGTCTGAATGATTTTATATCTGATGCAATGTATGTGTTAAATCATAACTAAAATAATTTCCATTCTCTGGTGAATGATTCAATCACAGATGTATTTCATATTCTAATTATGATAGGTAATAATGTGTAGGAAAAATCAATTCGAATTCATGAAGCCTAAAGACTGACAGAGAACATATGGTAAATCTAATCTCGAGTGACCCCTTTCTAAATGAATGATAGAATTGGATTTTTATTTGTTCTAATAGTTGAAAGGATTATGCATGGTTAAATTTTGGAACAAATCTCCTCTAAATTAAATTCACTGTTATTTTCTTTTTTTATGTGTGTTTTGAGTGAAATCAATGTTGAGATTGGCATATTGGGAGTGGAGGTTATGTTTTGATTTCATTAATCTAACTGTATGAATAATGTCGGGAAAAAAATTACTGAGTTTTTAAACTTTGTTCATGTTTTTTCTTCTTTTTCCAACTTTTTGGAGTTTATTGGTTCAAGTTGTGTGGAGTTATTTCGTTCTTGCAAACACCGAAAACTCGAAGTGGCCCCATAGCTTGATCGCATTTTGGAATTCGACGATTACCGTGGGATGTTGTTCTTGCATCAAGCATTACCAGACGCTGAAACCCGATATTGGCTAGGCCCTATACCTTTTTTGTGACTTCAAAATTCGGCGTTTGACGTTGTGTAGTATTTTTTCATTGGGAATTAGTAAACCCTGAAACCCTAAATTCTGAAAATCCCAAAATACGGGCCCCACCTTTACCTTTTCGAAACTTCGGGAAATTTTTTGTGTTGTTGTTTCACATTTGAAACCCCGAATTTCGAAATCCTGAAATACAGATCCCACCTTTACCTTTTCGGAACTTCGGGAAATGTTTTTTGCTGTTGTTTGACATTTGAAACCTAGAATTCATAAATCCTGAAATATGAGTCCCACATTTACCTTTTCGGAACTTCAGGAAATGTTTGGTGCTGTTGTTTGACATTTGAAACCCCGAAACCCCGAATTCTGAAATCCCGAAAATACGGGTCCCACCTTTACCTTTTTGGAACTTCGGGAAATGTTTTGTGTTGTTGTTGACATTTGAAACCCCGAAACCCTAAATTCCAAAATCCCAAAATACAGGTCCCACCTTTACCTTTTTGAAACTTCGGGAAATGTTTTATGTTGTTGTTTGACTTTTAAAACCCCGAAACCCCAAATTTCGAAATCCCAAAATACAGATCTCACCTTACTTTTTGTGATTTTGGGAATTGTTATGTATTGATGTTCAACTGTTGTATTCACGAAATCCCAAACTCCAAAATCTTGAAGTGTTGGTCACTTTTCGCGATTTCGAGAATTGTCGTATATTGACGAACGAATATTGTACTCCTGAAATCCTGAAGTGCGGGTCACTTCTCGTGATTTTAGGATTGGTTGTGTGTTTATATTTGAATGTTGAACTCGTGAAATCCCGACATGTTGGACACTTTTCGCGACTTTGGGATTTGTTGTGTGTTGATTTGGAGAATATTCCTCTCGATTAGAAGTATGGAAGTAACAGACCTATTATAGTGAAATCCGTGCTGGTGTTATATACATCATCAAATAAGAAAAATATTGGTAATTTTTACAAGTTTTTAAATAACAGTGAAGGGAGGAGTATATATTATTGTACCATCGAGTAGGAAGTTTAAGTTACATAGTAAAGACAATCAACGACAGTAACGTCTCTAACAAAACTTTTAGACTCAATTTTTATAACAGAAAGCCTACTTGCATGAGACCTCGAAACTTTTCAAGGATAAATGTACAAATATTTTTTTTTTTATGCTGATTTTTGAGGTACATTACATGTGCCTTAGACTCCTCCTAGGAAACTTCTTAGTGTTATCCAAAAGATAGTTATAGTTTATATAATAATGATCACTTCTATATCTATATAAACCCTCTTCAACTTCCTTTTGATGTTTTAATAGATTTTCTTCTATTCTTTTCATGGGATAATTACCATCAAACTTTACACAAACTATTTCTATATCTTCTTCTTCAATTGTAGAGAAAAATTCATCATCATCATTGAAATCAAGGGTTTTTGAGGGTTCTTTACCTTCATTTGAAATATCTTCACTATCTTCCTTTTTAACAATACCAATGCATAATTTTTTTCCTTCATTTGAAATGTCTTCAAGATCTTCCTTTGTGCTATCATCACTTGATTATTTATCTTCGTTTGAAATGTTTTCAAAATCACATTTAGAAATAATGCATTCAAGAGTTTTTGGAGATTCTTTACCTTTAGTGATCTTGATGGAGTGATCTTCAATATCTTCTTTCTCCTTCTTGCT
>JZKD02S1843718.1:373466-392622 GCA_000966675.3 Picea glauca
ACCTCCTTCTTCTCCTTCTTCTTCAAGTTCAAGTTCTAAATCTAATGGAAAGAAAAATGTTCATAAGAATAAGAATGAAATGTCATTGTTAAAACTTGATGTTAAATTTGAGTTGTCCATATATGATAGTGAAGTAAATGTATAAAAACTTGACAATTGGATCAGGAAGATGGAGGTATATTGCAGTGTGCAACAAATAAAGGATGAGGCCACACAAATTAAGTTGGCATCTTTGAGACTTGCAGGTACAACTCTCATCTGGTGGCAAAGAAAGATGTAAAAGGGAACACAACAAGTGGGTAATGTATTTCCATCATGGAAGAGTTTCATCTCTACACTTAGGAAACAATTCTATCCTTTGGGTTATAAAGAAAAAGCATCAATTGAATGGAAATCTTTAAAACTAAGAAAAGGACAAACAGTGCAAGAATACACTGATGGATTTCGAAAAATGGCATTAATGTTAGATATCCCTTTACAAACACAAGAAACTCTTATGAAGTATATAGGAGGTTTACCTATGCATATTAGAAAAATTATTTTCATGTTTGGACCCAATAACCTTGATGAGTTTTCAGGGAAAGTAGGTGTGTCAGGGGAATCATCGTCTTCAAGGAAAGAGGACAAGAAGAAAAGGCATGGAAAGAATGCAAATGCAGTGACGAGGAAGGAAGGAAAGCCCTCTTGCAAGCATTGCAAGAAATAGGGACACGATGAGGATAGATGTTGGCAGTTTCATCCCGAGAAGAGGCCAAAGTGGTTCAAAGAAAAGAAGGGAATGTAAACAGTGGCAATGACAACAAAACCCACAGACTTGGGATCGGATTCGGGTGATGAGTCAAAGATCTCATTGGTTGGTATGACAGGTGAAATTGGTGAATATATTGATTGTAGAAGAAAGTTGTTTCATATAAGGGTAATCATGTGACACACTAAGATAGACACATTAATCGAAAGTGGATCTCAATCTAATCTAATCTCAAAAGAATTGGTTAAGCAATTGGGGTTAAAAACACAACTACATCATAAGCCTTACACACTTAAATGGATAAGAAATCATCATCAAATTCACATAACAAAGACGTGCACAATCAAATTTGCAATTTCATCTAAGTATGTGGACGAAGTAACATGTGATGTAGTGCCATTAAGAGAATGTGGAATGGTCTTAGGTAGTCCATACTTATATGATCGTAAGGCAATCTTCTACAGGACAAAGAATCAATATCAATTCACTAAATCAGGTCAAGATTACATGGTTCATGCTCATCATGTTAAAGAAAATAAAACACTTCAAACAATGGAACAATTAAAGAAGGCAGTGCAAGCAAGCAACAAACCAATAATTGTTTCAAATGAAGTAATCGATCTTAAGCAAGAACAAAAAGTGATTGTTCAATGGAAAATCAATTATAAGTTGCTTCAAGACAAGTTCATGTCGTCCAAATATCTCAAGTATATCAGCTCATTTGCAGTCGTGTTCTTGATACTGTCATTAGTAATGTTTTCTACATGGATGATAGTGGCTTCAATAAGATGTAACAGGGTTCAAATGGCTAACAATATACTGTCAGTTGTCATGATTGTGTTACAGTTGATCTTGATGAGATAGGTGCATAGGACAGAGTTCAGAGTCAGTAACCTTTTGGGGACCAAAAGGTCTTTTAGTGGGGAGGTTTGATCCAGAATCGGATCCAGAAGACTGACAGGGATCAAAAAGGCTCAAAAATGAAAGTGCTCAGAATCCGATGAAACTAATGCCATTGCGTCCATCTCATCTTCCTGATTTCAGCCATATATTTACTTCATCAAACAAGATCCGTATGCGAAAGATATTGCATTCTGTCCGAAAACCCAAACAGGCAAAAAAAAAGGGGATGATTGTACAGTCTGTACAGTGCCACGTGGCAGGTTGACTGTACAGGTCGTACGGCCGTACAACTGACATGGAAACTTCTGGGGATGACACATGTCAGGGTACGGAGCACTTGACCGGTACAATTGGAATAGTCAGAGGGTGAAACATGTCACCACTGTAAGGGTGACACGTGGCAGACACGTGGAAAGGCTAATAGGGCAGTGACTGGGCAGGTACAGTGACAGGTGGCAAGCACATGGATGAATCAACATTTGACACTTGGCAATTTTTGTTTGGTTGTTGATGTGCCACGTGGCCCAGTCATGGGATGCCACGTGGAACCCTATGGTTGGCTCATGGTTTGTGTAAAAGTTTATGGTCTCCACCGGGGTTGAACCCCCGACCTCTCCTCCGGGCTATGGACTGGCAAGACCGGGCTAACCTCCTGGCCCATGGGTGTTTCTTATTATGTATATGGAAAACAATATATTTATGTTTAATGAATGTATTATTCAGAGGGGGAAAGGGCTGGGGCTTAGTCCCATACCTCGGTACTGACATGCGACCATGACCACGAGAGTTGGCGGATAGGGCCTGGCCCCCTGTTCTTGGGTGGTTCCATATGACTCGTACCTCATTTGAAAAGAGCGTGGGGGGTTATGACTGTTAGCCCGCAGATATATGCTGATGTAGGAGCATCGCTCACTCATCAAGCGAGCCAACACATTGGGAGGAAACAACTGGACAACGCCAGCATGAATTTTGAAATACTTTGGAAGTATTGTGTCATCCTTTAAATGAAGTCATTTATAAAGAAGCGCACTTGTATTGTAAAGGGGACCTTAAGCCTTTAAGCTCTCATCCTTAGTAGGTAGGATGGAATTTAATAGATTTAATGCAGGTAGATAGATGTTTAAGTCTAGATTAGACAGTTTCAGTTTCGAGAGGGAAAACCGATATAGACACCCTCATTTGTACATTGTAACATAATTCAGAATTATTCATTCAGGAGCAGGAAGAGGAGAGCAAGAAGAGAATTTGTGAAGAACACCCATGTACATATGTTTTTGATTTAATAGAAGAGAGTCTTTGATTCAATTTCATGGCTGGTGTTGTTTCTCTGTGTATGATGTTTATGTGCTCATGAATGTTTTCTTTCTGGTCGTGCAATTGCTTTGAATACGCTGTGCATGTGATTTCAGGGTTTTTTTAACTGAAGTCTGAGAGACAAGAAAATACGTTTCAATGGTTTCTCTGTCTAAGCCAGGAGATTCCTGCATAGAGTGCATTGATGAGGCTCAACAGTTAAACCCTTATTCTCATTCACCCAGAAGTTGATTTGGGTTGGTAGAGTCGTGCAGGAGAAGTACAGGCTGAACTGGAAATCTCAGTGGCTAGTTTGAGCTAAAGGAGGCATAGACTACTGTGGCTATGAATGCACAGAGTCTGGAAGACTCAATACTTTGAGAGTTGTTGAAGGTCAAGCACAAGAAGTGTGTGCAAAGTCTCTGAAGGATTCAGAGTTGACAAGGTCAGGAGGGATAGTTCCTTCGTGATACTGTGGAGGCGGACCCAGGAGAAGGTTTGAACAGGACGGAGATTTAGAGAGGAAGAAATCCTCAAGGAGGAGGGATCGATGGCCAAGTCTCGCCGAGGAGTCTCGCGAAGTCCCGCCGACCGCTAAATCACAGAGAAGTTGCACCCGAGTTAAACCTGAGCATGCAGAGGGATAGCCCAATAGTCATTGGGATTCGACTCATCGGAGAATCGAGGTTTGCGAAGACGAGATTTTTGAGCCCATTGGAATTGCGATTAGCAATTTTTCGATGAATTCGGAGCCGTCAATCATAGTGGGGACACGTGGCGCAAGATCCCAAGGAGTTGGGGTTCATCATTTCGGGGTTTTTGCATGTAAAGAAAACGTTGCAGCAGGAATCGCGATCTCACGATATCTGATAACCCGACAAGGAGGGGTGATGTGGAAGAGCACACCCACACGTGTATCGAGGATCGGCGTTTCGGGACTTTCACTGTTGTAGAAATCGTTGCAAGAGGAACTCCGAACTCTTAAGCGCGATAGCCATACAATCGCCATGTTGAGTGGAGGATAGGTGTCGGAGGACTAAGCCTCATCTTGAGGAGACGACAGGTGGCATCGGAGATTGGGGATCGGGGATTCCTGAAGTGCGAGTTCTTTGCATTTCAAACTCACGAAACCCGATTTCCCGATAAGGCAAAGGGGAGATCATCGGAATGAGATTTTTGTGGGTATTGAGAACTCCCGAAAAGAGTTGGAAGAGTTTTAACTCTTCGGGCCCAGGGAAAAGAAGGTCCTGGTGAGCGTGGACGTGCCTAGGGTGGCGCGTTTTCATCAAGTGGTATCGGAGCCCAGAAAATCTCTTTGTTTTCTATAACAGAGGAGAAGAGAAAATTTCACCATGCCACCGAGAAGAGGTAGACAATCACCCAATCCAGAGGAGGAAAGGGAATTGTCCAGAGAAAGAAGTAGCCAACGACAGAATGTAGAGATGGAGAGAGAAATACAAAATCTTCGTGCCAGAATGGAAGATATGGAAGTAGCGCAGAGACGCACAACAAATACTGGATATCTAAGTGACTCCGAAGGAGAAGCTGAAGTTGTACCACAAGGAGAGGTTACAATAGAGGAGGCATCAACTGAGTGATTGATTAAAGCTATCGCCAGGATGAGTTCCAAGACCAAAATGGACATTCCATCTTATGAAGGAAGCTTGGATGCAGAAGAGTTGCTGGACTGGATCAGAGCTCTTGACACCTACTTCGATTATGAGGATATCGAAGAGGATAAAAAGGTAAGGCATGTTGTCACTAAGTTGAAGGGACATGCAGCATTGTGGTGGGACAAGCTATAGGCAGATAGATGTTCCAAAGGTAAGCAGAATATTAAAAGCTGGGATAGAGTGATTGCTAAGATGAAAGCGAAGTTCATCCCCAGAGATTACCAGATCACTCTGTTCAGATGAATGCAGAACCTAAGACAGAAGCTGATGACGGTGAAAGAGTACACCGAAGAGTTTTACAAGCTCAATATCAGAGCAGGTCATCGGGAGAGAGATGATGAGAAGGTGGCGAGATATCTGAATGGTCTAAGATACGACATTCAGGATGAATTAAGCATGGAAACTATCAAAACTATTGAAGATGCTTATCAGATGGCTCTGAAATCCGAGGAGAAGTTGAGCTGTAAGCAAGGACAGTGAGGGCAAGGCAGGAGTCAGCCCAGAGGCAAGGCAGTTTCCCAAGAGAAATATCAAAAACCCAAGGAGGAATGGAATAAACCTCAGGGTAAGATTGAGAGAGATGGAACCTCACAGTGAGGACAGTAATATACTGAGCCAAGGAGACAACATACAGAACAGGGTGGTGGTTATGCTGATGCAAACACTTTTCCTCGTACCAGAGGTAGGGGAAGAGGTAGGGGAGGAGTCATCACATGTTTTACATGTGGGAAGGATGGACATAAATCCATTGATTGTCCAGACAGGAAAACAGATAGAGGAGAATCTCACATCACTGAGGCGCACAGGCGTGATGTTGAGAATGAAGACACTGAAGAAGGAAGGTCGCTGATGGTGCATAAAGTTCTTTTAACACCCGAGAAGGATATGGAGGACACAGCTCAAAGAACCAGGTTGTTTAGGACCACGTGCAAGACCAAGGGCTGAAAATGCAAGGTCATTGTGGACAGCGGAAGCACCAACAATCTCGTTTCAACCGATATGGTGAAGAAATTAGAGTTGGAGACGACTGATCACCCAAGTCCATACAAAGTTTCATGGATGCAGAAGGGACATCAGGTGAGTGTCACTAAACAATGTTTAGTTGATTTCAAAATGGGTGAATATAAGGATAAGATCTTATGTGATGTCATTCCCATGGATGTCTGTCATGTATTACTGGGGAGACCATGGAAATATGACTGAAATGTGGTTCATGATGGGAGAATGAAAACATACACTTTGAATAAAGATGGGAGGACACACAGATTTCTTCCAAAAAAGGATGAGGAGGTGAAGCCGGAAGTAAGAAACACCATACTTCTCATGAGTTGGAAGGAGCTTCTCACAGAGATGGAGAAGAAAGAAGATCCACAATTCTTTGTGGTCAAGAAACTGAGAATTGTCCTGACTAGCACAAGAGTGGATGACTTACCAGAAGAGATTTAGGAACTACTGGAAGAGTTCGCTGACATCATCGTGGATGAATTACCTCATTCGTTGCCACCAATGAGGAGTGTGAGTCATCACATTGATCTCATACCCGAAGCCAGTTTGTCGAATAAGGCTGCGTACAGGTTGACGCCACAGGAGAATGAGGAGGTCAAAAGACAGGTACATGAGCTGCTGGAGAAAGGACTGGTCAGGGAAAGTCTTAGTCCGTGTGTCGTTCCAACGGTACTAAGTCCAAAGAAGGATGGAGGCTGGATAATGTGCATTGACTCCAGAGCAATTAACAAAACCACCATCAGATACAGATTTCCACTGCCGAGAATGGATGATCTAATGGATTGCCTGAGTGGGGAAAATTACTTTTCAAAGATTGATCTGAAGAGAGGATATCATCAGATTCGCATGAGGGAAGGTGATGAATGGAAGACAACATTCAAAACAAATGAAGGTTTGTACGAATGGTTGGTCATGCCGTTTGGCTTGACAAACACGTCGAGCACATTCATGATACTGATGAATGAAGTCCTGAGGGAATTCATCGAGAAGTTTGTTGTCATATATCTGGATGATATATTGATCTACAGTAAGATGAAGGCTGAACATTTGAAACATTTGGCCATTGTGATGAGGAAGCTGTAGCAGGAGAAGTTGTTGATAAACATGAAGAAGTCTTCATCCATGGAGACAGAGCTCATTTATTTGGGCTTTGTTATTTCAGCGAATGAGTTGAAAATGGATCTAAGTAAGGTGGAAGTAATCAAGAATTGGCCATCACCGAGAAATGTTTTCGAGGTGAGGATTTTTCATGGATTAGCTAGTTTCTACCGGAAATTCATCAGGAATTTTAGTGGGATTAGAACAACAATGATGGACACAGTAAAGAAAAGGAACAAGTATTTTCATTGGACAGTGGAGGCTGAGAAAAGCTTCAATCTGTTGAAGCGGAAGATCACAGAGCAACCAATTCTGGTGTTGCCTGATTTCCAGAAGACATTTCAGGTGAAATGTGATGCCAGTGGGTATGCCGTAGGAGCGGTCTTGAGTCAAGAGGACAGGCCAGTTGCATATTTCAGTGAGAAGCTGGATGAAGCAAAGATGAAATACTCCACGTATGATAAAGAGTTTTATGCCATCATACATGCATTAGAGAAGTGGAGGCATTACTTGATCCCGAAAGAATTTGTATTTTACAATGATAATCATGCATTGCAGTTTGTAAGTCAACAGGAGAAGCTGAACCAGAAGCATGCAAAATGGGTAGAGTACATGTAGAATTTCACGTTCGTGATCAAACACATTTCAGGAACTGCTAACAAAGTGGCTGATGCTTTGAGCAGAAAATGTTTGTTGCTGCAGGAGTTCTGAGTCAAGACATTGGGTTTTGAGAATCTGAAAGACATTTACACCAGAGATGCAGACTTCGGGGAAGCATATGAAGCAACTGAGAATCCCGTTCTTAGAGATTGGAGCCCATGGATAGACTACATGATCCAAGAGGGATTTCTATTCATAGGTAATCAACTGTGTATTCTAGATTGCTCCATGAGGGAGAATCTGCTAAAGGAAAAACACAGCGGGGGCTTAGCAGGACACTTTGGTCATGATAAAACATTCACAAAGCTGAGCGAATCATATTTTTGGCTGGGCATGCGAGCAGATGTCAAGAGGTTTGTTGACAGGTGTTGAATTTTTCAACATTCGAAGGGCCGGAAGCAGAATGTCGATTTTAATCAACCATTACCCATACCTGAGAGGCCATGGGAGGCAATCAATATGGATTTTGTATTGGGTTTTCCGAGGATGCAGAGAGGGATTGATTCCATTTTTTTGGTGGTGGACAGGTTCTCTAAGATGGCACATTTTATTCTGTGTCAGAAGACTAGCGATGTGACCCACATCGCAAACTTGTTTTTCAAAGAGGTTGTTAGACTTCATGGATTGCCGAGAAGCATAGTCTCGGACAGGGATACCAAATTCATAGGTCATTTTTGGAGGACACTATGGAAGAATCTGGGGACAAATTTGGATTTTAGTTCAGCTTACCATTCGCAAACAGATGGGCAGACTGAGGTGGTTAATAGGAGCTTAGGAGACTTGTTGAGAAGCCTGGTGACAGAGCACCATAGCAGATGGGACAACATATTTCCACAGGAAAGGTTTGCATATAATGATTCACTGAATCAGAGTATAGGTAAGAGTCCATTTCAGATTGTGTATGGGACACAACCGAGGGGAGTTTCTAAACTCAGGGAGTCAGAACAGACTGTGATTAGCAGTGCAAGTGCAGAAGAGTTCGTTGAAGTGATGAACAAACTTCACAGTAAGGTGAAGCAGCGACTACAAGAATTAAATCGGGAGTATAAGCGCAGAGCAGATCAGCATCGGAGGAAAATTTAGTTCGAAGTTAGCGATCTGGTTCTGGCACATCTGAGGAGAGAAAGGTTCCCAAGGGGAACATACAACAAATTAAAAATGAAAAAGCTTGGGCCATGCAGAGTCCTGAGGAGATTTGGAGAAACTGCTTATGAAATTGAGTTGTCGGATGGCATCAGGATATCTTTGATATTTAATGTTTTGGATTTATACCCATACAGGGCTAGAGAAGTAGAGGTTGGAACTGAAGAACCAGTGATCCAATGGCAGAAGCAATTACTAGTTGCAGAGAAGCAGCAGATGGAGTGCATACGGGACAAGCGAGTGGAAAAGAAGACCAGGCGAAAGCAGTATTTTGAATATCTGGTCAAGCGGAAGAATCACCTAGTGGAGGATGCCAGCTGGGAGACTGAAGCAATGATACAGAAGCATGGATAGACCGTGCAAGAGCTCATGGACAGGAGCCCATGAAAATTTTCAAGCCGAGGAGTATGATGCAAGAGCATCGCTCACTCATCAAGCGAGCCAACACATTGAGAGGAAACAGCTGGACAGTGCCAGCATGCATTTTGAAATACTTTGGAAGTATTGCACCGTCCTTTAAAAGAAGTCATTTATAAAGAAGCGCACTTGTATTGTAAAGGGGACCTTGAGCCTTTAAGCTCTCGTCCTTAGTAGGTAGGAAGGCATTTAATAGATTTAATGCAGGTAGATAGATGTTTAAGTCTAGATTAGACAGTTTCAGTTTCGAGAGGGAAAACGGATATAGACACCCTCCTTTTTACATTGTAACATAATTCAGAATTATTCATTCAGGAGCAGGAAGAGGAGAGCAAGCAGAGAATTTGTGAAGAACACCCATGTACAGATGTTTTTCAATTAATAGAAGAGAGTCTT
The DNA here is from genome assembly GCA_000966675.3 of Picea glauca. Lineage (NCBI taxonomy): Eukaryota > Viridiplantae > Streptophyta > Pinopsida > Pinales > Pinaceae > Picea > Picea glauca. The sequence continues at coordinate 382,803 of JZKD02S1843718.1, forward strand.
TGATTCAATTTCATGGCTGGTGTTGTTTCTCTGTGTATGATGTTTATGTGCTCATGAATGTTTGCTTTCTGGTCGTGCAATTGCTTTGAATATGCTGTGCATGTGATTTCAGGGTTTTTTTAACTGAAGTCTGAGAGAGAAGAAAATACGTTTCAATGGTTTCTCTGTCTGAGCCAGGAGATTCCTGCATAGAGTGTAGTTGAATTCATCCGCATAGAGTGCGTTGATGAGGCTCGACAGTTAAACCCTTATTCTCATTCGCCCAGAAGTTGATTTGGGTTGGTAGAGTCATGCAGGAGAAGTACAGGCTGAACTGGAAATCTTAGTGGCTAGTCTGAGCTAAAGGAGGCATAGACTGCTGTGGTTGTGAATGCACAGAGTCTCGAAGACTCAACACTTTGAGAGTTGTTGAAGGTCAAGCACGAGAAGTGTGTGCAAAGTCTCTGAAGGAGTCAGAGTTGACAAGGTCAAGAGGGACAGTTCCTTTGTGATACCGTGGAGGCAAACCTAGGAGAAGGTTCGAACAGGACATAGCTTTAGAGCGGAAGAAATCCTCAAGGAGGAGGGATCGATGGCCAGGTCTCACCGAGGAGTCTCACGAAGTCCCGCCAACCACCAGATCACAGGGAAGTTGCACTCAGGTTAAACCTAAGCGTGTAGAGGGATCCCAAGATTCATCGAGATTCGAATCATCAGAGAATCGAGGTTTGTGAAGATGAGAGTTTTGAGCCCATTAGAATCACGATTAGCGATTTTCCGATGAATTCAGAGCCGTCGATCATAGTGGGGACACGTGGCACAAGATCCCGAGGAGTCGAGGTTCAGCATTTCGGGGTTTTCGCATGCAAAGAAAACGCTGCAGTAGTAATTGCTATCTCGCAATATCCGATAACCTGACAAGGAGGGGTGACGTGGAAGAGGACACCTGCACATGTATCAGGGATCGACATTTCAGGACTTTCACTGTTGTAGAAATCGCTGCAGGAGGAATTTTGAACTCCGAAGCGCGATAGCCATACGATCACCATGTTGAGTGGAGGACAGGTGTCAGAGGACTAAGCCTCATCTTGAGGAGATGACAGGTGGCATCAGAGATCGGGGATCGGGGATTCTTGAAGTGCGAGTTCTTTGCATTTCAAACTCGTGAAACCCGATTTCCCGATAAGGCAAAGGGGAGATCGTCGGAAGGAGATTTTTGTGGGTATTGAGAACTCCCAAAAGGAGTTGGAAGAGTTTTAAATCTTCGGTCCCAGGAAAAAGAAGGTCCTGGTGAGCGTGGACGTGCCCAGGGTGGCATGTTTCCATCATATGCAGAGCCCGAAGACCAGGAGCCAGCGCGCATGGGAAGGGCCAGCGCATAGCCCGAGGGGCTAACACTCGGCCATATGGCCCCATGTGACCCTACCAAGGGGGCGCGCACATGGAATAAGGGGATTATTTCCTAATTTTATTCAAAAGTGGGTTTTTTGTTTAAGTTTGGGATTTTATTTGATTTTAATGCCTGTTTTTAATGGATTTTCTCCATTTTGGGGAGATATTGGGCATTTTTGGAGCCCAAATTTTGGGAGGAAGTTGGGGCTGGATAACCAACTTCATATCTATATAAACCAGGCCTATTTGAGGCAATGGAGGACAGTCAGAGAAGATTTATGCTAAAGGGAAACCAAGCCAAATCCATTTTTATGCAGGGAAGCTATTGAGGAGTAGACAATTGCGGGCCATTTCTGAGAGCTCCAGACGTCTGTTTTGCATGTCGTTTTCTTTGCTGGGTTCTAGAGATCTGGAAGAACATGACCAGATCAGTCTTGTATCCAATTGGCATTGTTGTGATGTACTTTTGATCTTTTGAACAGAAATAAAGAAGCCTCCCCCACAAAGACAAAGGCCCGGAGACGTAGGCAACATTGTGCCGAACTCCGTTATCAATTCTTGTGTTATGGTTTGTTGTCTATAATTTCATTTCAAATCTTCACATGTGTATATGGATGTCATAATTCCTCTCTTTTCCTCATTCTTTCATTAAGTTTCTCAAATGGTTAATTAACGCATGCAAAATTAAAACTCAACCATAGTCATTAAAAGATCCTACGGATCAGTAAACCCCGCCCAAGGAAATTGTTTTGAGACAAGGCATAAAATAGGACCGTTGGTTCTTGTAGAGCAATATCATCGTTGCAGAAGGGAAATTTTGTGGACCGTTCCACTGGATGCATATCGAAGCTACAGAAGGAGAATTATGGGTCATCCCACTGGACACGTGTCAGGCAGGGTTGTCGCACAGTCTGGGGACTACATCTACAAGAGAAAAATCTTGTGTAGGTCATCTAGGCTTAGGAGAAAAGGGTGTTTTAAAGGTCGATCACCCAATCATCGAGCCCAGGGAGGAGGGAGACAACAGTACATGCACCTGCAACATCTTATTCAAGGATTGATCTCTCCCTTTGACACCATCAATGTTACTTGCACCGATAATTTATTTATTGAGGTTTGTGGTAAATAAGGAAACTGGGGTTTGGTAGACATAGAAACAATCTCTATATCCTTGAAATTTTAAAAAGGAGTAGATCAAGAAAGAAAACTTTACCTTGCTATAAGAAAAATAAACTTGCTAAAAAAGTTTGAAATTTTATATTTTTTTTTTACTCACTCCATTATTAAACAAATAGAAAAGTTGCATCAATTCACATATCTACAAAATTTAAATACAATAAACTACATACAATATTATCTCACATAAATAAACATGATCAGAATTCCAATAATCCACATATAATTCATCTGCATTGATTTAAGTCTCACCATAAATCAAATTTTACAGCTCATACACCATTGGAAAAAAATGTATATGACACTTTCAAACTTTCATGTAAAACATTTACCCCAATTATATCTAGATTTCACTAGTAAGAAACTAGACATATCAATATCAACACCCCTAGGATTTGGTGTAGAATGTGCATTCTATAAAATGATCCCTAAAACATCTATTCTCAGCACCCGACTAAACTGATAACAAAATACAAGAACGACCCATGCATCAGAGGGGTTCAGCCAAACATCAATATATAAATCGATGGCAAGGGTTAAGGATTTCTTGTAGCTTATGAGGCACCCAAGATATATCCATATAGCCATCTAGAGATTAATATATATATATATATATATATATATATATATATATATATATATATATATATATATATATTGCAAGGAATAAATTAACACAGTAGAAAATGCAGAGATGTGCTCATCCACGAGACTTATATCTAAATAAATCACCCATGAATGACTACTTTATCGGAAAATTGGAGGCAATCACAATACAAAATTAACCACCCAGTATTATTAGATTTGTTGGGAAAGAACAACAGTTTCTGAAGTACCCACCCAAGATGCGGGGAGTCAAGACTGGTTATTGACAGAAGAACCGGCTCAAGAAAAGATAATAAACGAAAGGAAGAGTTAAGAGGGTGCAAGGAACAATGAAGGTGCAAGGTAACATTTATGGGGTTCTCAAGAAATACTCGCAGGTACTCACACCAAAACTAGGCAAGTTAGACCGCAAATAATGAAGCACGAATCCAAGGATTACACCATAGAACCCAAAAACGTTAACGCATTCACGCTAATGTAAAACCACATAAATTAAACTATTTACACTTGTGAAAGTTAAACATGTGTAACTTAATCGAAGACAAAGGTTCCAATATTGTTTTCCTACGCTCGTGCTCCCTCCTACTCTATCTTGTCAACCGTTGAGATCTCACCATTACCTCCCATCCAACGCTAGGGGTACTCTTCTTCCCCCTGATCCTCCCGAGCCACAAAGGGGACACACACATAATACCAGAGAATGCTATCTTCCCAATGCACCTCGCAACGTCGATCTACCACTCATTGTCCGAGTTGGGTATCCCAAAATCCCACAAGAAAAATTTAGTCAAAATAAAATTCTAGCAGAGTAACCTTACGCATACCAGAAATGATCCATACTCCTCCTTTTCCATCCATTTTTTAGAGTTTTTTTAGTGATTACTTTCCCACACCCTCATTAGATTCTTTTTATTAAACTTCAATTAGGATAAACCTCCCCCGTAGACATGTCACCTGATCCCTTAGTTGCACCAGATAATCAATTTATTAATTAATTAAATTTTCCCATTTCCCTCACCCACCTAAAAGCATTCATAAAAACGCTCCTCAGTGTCCCTTTATTCACTCACATTTCTTAAACAACTTACATCTGACTTAAATCCTAGTTGAGTTCATCAATAGAAAGCTTTAAAGGCTAGATTCCTTATGAAGTTAGACATTCCCCTTTTTCTTTAAGTTTCCCCTTTTCTTTAGGTTTCCATTTTTCTTTAAGTTTCCCCCTCTTTAACTAGGTTCTAAATTAGCAAGTTTAGACAAAACAACCATTTACCCATTTTAATAATTAAACCTTCACTAAAAAATTTATTTTAATTATTAATGCTTGAATTTTCTTTCCCTCCTTCTTATTACATGTCTATTTAGTTTTTCTTAGATCACATGTTCTACTTAAACCTAGGTTTTAATTTCACTAGCCTAGTGTTGAGGAAAAGATATGAAATAATATTACTCAAGCATTTTTAGATGCTTCTTGGCTAGAGAAAAGTAGACGAAAACATCACTTTATCTTTATAGCCAATAAAAATAACATCCTAACTCACAAGTATTAATTATGAGTGCTTAGTCTAATCTTTTATCAACTAAAGCTTGCTGGAAATTTAATTTTTATGTAATTTTCTGAACATATCAATTGCTGAAATAAATGTAAAGATAGAAGAAAAGTCACCAAGATGATAATCAAGACAGATGAGACATAAAAAAATCTTTTATTTCATTCAAATTCACCAAAGAGTCATTTTCTTTACAAAATCTCATACAGAAATTTTGGACCAAAGTCAAACTTAGACATCCTCGATGGAGCATACAAAAGGACCTCTGACAGAAAACCAAAAATGAACTCTAAAAAATGGATTAGCTTGCTACAGATTGCTTCCCACTTGACTCTGCACAATAGCCTTTGTCAGTCATGAAAATTAATTCACAAACACATAAGTCTACACAAACTATCAAAGATAGATCAAAACCTCTGAAAAACAAGTGTTTGGATGATACGATTCAGCCTTGAATATTTTTGTCTACAATAAGACCCTTCTATTAGAAAACCGAATTAGGCTTGTGATGAATCATGAATGAATGAAAATTGAACTATCTCAGTATAAAATCAAAGAGAAAACCTTAGTATGCTTATGCTTCTATCGTCCTCTTGTTCCTCCCTTTCCTTTTTCTTTTAAACAAATTAGAATTGGTTGAAGTAGTTGAACCAACTCATTAGTTAAGTTAATTAAAAGACTCAACTAACTTTAGTTAGGGGAAGAGTAATAATTATAATAGGGGTTATAAATAATAACTAGTAGGTGGGACCCCTTGTGACTCCCTTTAGTTCATAATAATCATAACAATCATAACATAACCATTAGTTAAGTAAAAAACACCTCCTTGTTTCTTCCATCAACATATTCACTCTTGGAAAATTTAGCTCATGAAATTTTAAATTATTTTCAAAAATATTACTCATATATCCAAAATAAAACATGTTGTCCAAAAATTCCTGAAGTCAACTATCATTAACAAGGGATAAAAATAAAACTCAAACAACATATTTCCCAGTATGCGATGCAACCCTTCCTTGATTACTGTTGTCACCTCTTGATTTTCCTAAATTTTCCTTTGGATGTGCAGAGCCTTTAATCCTAATATTGTTGATCACATGGGAAAAATTGTCCCTCAAATGCATCTGGGAAGACACAGATTTGTCAGATCCATTGGAGGGTGAGGAAGGGGCAACAGTGGCTTTTCCTTTATCAAGGGCATGGTGGGCCTCATTTTTCAATCTCTTGCTATCATGGGAGGATTCCAATGGTGAGTGCTTAGGAGTATCTTAGACAATGCAGTTAATAGGTGGAGGAGAAGGCAAGGACAAGATGGGCCAACCATGATATTGGAAGATTGTCGGGTGGAAAATCTCCTACCATCCATCATTTTCTACGACCTCGGGTTGCAATGAGACATGAGGAGGTACAGGGATACTGATGGCTTGTGAGACTTGGAAAGGAGGCCTTTCAGGCCTAGGTTGGACTACTCCCTGCCTAATCCAATTGAAGAATCCGACCTGAAATAATTTCCCAAGATCTTGTGAGTCAGCATCAAAATGTATGGAGAATCTGGGCCTTCTTGGGCCTTGGTTCCAATTACCTCTACCTGTGTTTCCTCGACCATGGCTACCTCGATTGAAAAATATCATCCTGCATGCATGATTTATGAGAGGGAAAAGAACTCGGTTACTACTCAATGACAACAACAATCAACTGAAAAGAAAACCAATAAAACATCACTGTAATCCACACATGAAATTGCCACTTTCAACTTCCTTAACACCAAAATTCTCTTGACTGTAATCAATCCCAGAAGAGGGAGTGAAAAAATGAATATCAGAAGGTGATGGGATTTGTAATTAGCGGAAAATAAAATAATGGAAGGGAATAAAAATGGTTATTGTTCGTGAAATTAATTAAGTGAGCCATAAAACATTCTGCGAAAAGAGATGCACCAACCATCAATCACTTTAACCAAATAACAATTACTATCTATTTCACTAGTTCAATGTTTGATAATCAACTGTCCAACACAGTGCCCTCACAAGACAGTATGCGTTCCAGACAATCTGTAAAGGGGTTATGTTCGTTTCATTTATACACTTTGCATCTTATAACAATTTTCAAACAATAACCATTCCTACTCTGTTAACCATCAAAATCAACCACTTCCCATACATTACTTCAATAAACAACTATAATCAAAATTATGTCTAAACAATGAAGTCACACTATCACTACAATCGAGCCTATCATTTAAATGCAATGATATTTGTTAAACATATATAGGAAGTAAATCAAATAATCCGAGTTAAATTGCAAAATCAGAATTTCCACTTAAACAGACAACCAACAACCACCATTCTAACATAAGTTATGCATAGAATGATTCAATCATGCAAGTGTAACTCTGTCACTTTGCAAGACCAATTCAATGTGACTCTAAAAAACTGGGTGATCTATCCAACACGATGAGGTATCAACAACGTGCTTGTACTCATAAAACCAATAACCACATTGCCAGACAATCGTGCTTAGAACCCCGTGACTATTTTTTAGTGTGAAACCCAATCTATCCATATTATACACAGTGTGTAGCTACCAAAACCCACGATGCAACATATTCATTTCACAAAACCAAACACACGATTGTAGGAAATAACTCAACCCATCGTGTTGAGCCATTTTGTAAAACTCAGTATTAACAATCGAAAATCATAAGTATGTGGTGGATGTAGTTCATATAGTCATCCTAGTTGAAATAACCATTGAACCCAAAAGAACTAACACTTACAATAACCATTATTTCATTGTGTAGAAACACCACACACACACAAACGTGGTATGCATTAGGAACATTAAGCAATTGTAACCAATGCCAGCTAAACATCCAAATAGTCCTTAGTGCAGAAATACTAGTGACTTTGTATCAACCAACCAATTCACCACTGTCGTAAAAATCAATCAACCTAACAAGCTGTGGAAACCACAGATATTACACATCGATTCAGATCAAGGAAACAACCCTCTCAATTAAAAATAGTGAGTTATTAACCATAAGGAGAGAGACTGCGTATATTGAATTATGCACTTAACAATGCATGGCTTACCATTGTTATAACAATGGCAGTAACTAGATGTCAAACCAACACGAATTTCATATGACCAACTGGGCGAATGTGTATTCAAATTAATCGGCAATACATTCAATCCACAATAACCCATAGTAAACTTGACAGGCCCTACAACCTTCACAGGGAGAATTGAGCCAAGTCCTCGTAATGCTGAAAAATCTGAGGCCAATGGTGCACACACAAGAAGAACCATGACTCATTCTTGGATAGGTAACAAATCTATGGCAAGGGGCTATAATAGAGGAGAAAGAATCCAACTCAGCCAGTAATGATTCTTAACACATGCATGGTATATCCCTTGTGATTCTCCAATCAACAACCACAATGCTGAAGTGGAGATAGGGCTGAGAACTTGACCAAATAATCCATTGCATGACCCCTTAGTGGTGGAAACAACTAATGCTCTAGTGAACAAAACACAGTGACGCAAAGTGTCTCCAAAAATCAAACCCAAAAAAGCCATGGATTGGACAAGTGATGCGAATTCCTAAGGACATCCACTCAACCAAAGACAAAACAAAAACCCTCTAACTAAACCATCCAGGATACCTCAGATGATCAACAACTTCTATTAATTCAAAACTATTGCAAAAAGAACCATCAACGCTTCATTCCAAGAAAACAAATTTACACAGTTGCAATTCTTAAGGAAACAAAAATCGATACACCTGAGCCATTAATCATTTCATAACCAGAGAAGACTCATGAATGGACAAAAAAGACATACCTGTTAAGAAAACACCTTAAAGCGCGAGTTGGCAGAGTGGTTCTTCTCTGCTAGGAAGTCAGAGCATAACCCCAACAACTAAATTGAGTAATAGCCCGATTAGGGTGGCGGTCATCAAAAGAGAAAACGTGACATGCAGTAAATGCATGTCGTCTCCATTCAAAGTGCATTAATTCCCTAGTACATGCCAACGATATTTCCATTGACACAATTAATCAACCATGTATCGAAACCATCACCCATTAAAACAAACAGTGGGACCATATCGCATTTCTAACTTATGCAATAACCTAATTCAACCTCATTCCATATAATTCAACAATTCGCATAACCATTAGCATATATTACCTTTCCAAATGCACCACCAACATTTCATACCATATGCATATTAACCATATAACTCAATCAAATCACATAACTATTACTTGCTAGCTATGATTTTCTCATAATCATTTAAATCTTTCATGCATATAGTATAGCATAACTCAAATGATTCATTTTGCATTTGTTGCATTGCTTTCATTTCTTTTCAATTGTTTCCATGTGGTATAGTAAAATTGTAGAACTAGATCCCTCTTCTTTTGGATTTTTTATAGTACTTTTGCTTTTCTCCAAAATGCCTTTTATGTATTTTCACTAACATGTTTGATGTGCAGGTGCTGTAAGAATCTATAGAAGTGACATTAATGAATAACATAGGTTGTGGTAACATAAGGAACCAACACTTCATAATCTCAAATCATAGCCAATAACAACAAGATCTCATCAACCATGTAATCAGTGTTGCACATCATCACAACATAAGAAATGAACAGATCTGATCTTCAATAGTTCAAGGGGGTCCCACCTACTAGTATTATTTAGATTTTGTAATAATAGGCTTTAGAAACACTTTACGAGCGAAACTTCGTTGACATTTTTTAATCATCAACAAATTGGCGACTCCACAAGGAAATTTGTTTTCAACGGATTTAGACCTCAAAACTCATGGTTTCGTGGAAAAAAACAACAGGTCAAGAAGATATAACTCGGAAAGTTATGAAATAGGGGGAGGAGAGAGGATTTAATGGAAATATGATCGGGAATTTGGGAACAATTCATGAAAAGTGTTAAGTATGATGGGTTTTTACCACTGTATGCATAATCATTAGACTGGAATCTATTGGAAAATACTGAGAGGGGGGGGGGGTGAATCAGTATTTGAGCTATCAATCAATTTTTAACTTTTCTTTTACTGAAAAATCTTAGTCTACTTTATAGAGATCAGTTGTTGTATA
>JZKD02S1843718.1:418283-432955 GCA_000966675.3 Picea glauca
TTGTTTGACTCCAGTGAACCAGTTCTCCTTCTTCAAACCAAGTACATAAGATGTTTTAAGTGCCTCCTTAGTGTCTTCATCATGGCAGTATGATTCAACAACATTTTCGACACTTTTAACCAACTTGCAACACTTGCGAAAGTTGTAAGGAAGTTGCGACACTTGCGACAATTGAGAGGAATATGCGACACTTATCCAGTTGAGTGATTTTGATGTGTAACAAGTGGAACCAAGATTATCAGTGACCTTTTCCTCAATCCTATGATAGTATGGGGAAGGTAATGCATTGTAGTAATGCATGAAAGTGGCTTGGTTCTGAGGGCGGATAAGATCAGGGATTCGATTGTACAACTTGCTGAAACACAAGTTGAAAGACTTGATGGTATCGCCATCCTTATAGGTGACATTATTGTATTCCCCTAACTTCTTGGTGGGTATTTTTGATTGTACATAAGTGGATTGGAACCAATAAATTAACTTCTCTGAAGTAGATAGGATCTTAGGGTGGATATCAAAGAAATCGTTCGTAGCCTTTCCTTCAAATGAATTGCAAACAAGTGGATGCAAGTGTCATTGTCATTAGCCACTATGTTATGACAAGCATTTCAAAATTTCAATAGGTGTTCATTTGTGCTGACAGTGTTATTTCCTGAAAACTTAGGAAAATTATTTTTAAACTTCGGAAGTGGACGAGTAGCAGGTGCTAGGTTAATAGGAGAGGACACATGCCATAGTGTGGTTGTAGCATCTTAATTGAATTGAAAAATCCAATACTTTTTAATGACTTTGGTGGGGTTTGTAGTGGATTGGATAGGGATATGGTGACTATATAATATACCAAACACTGACGATGATTAATATTGAGAATATGGAGCACTTCTAGTGCCACCTGAGCCACCACTAAATGCCATCTTGTAGAGGATAGATGAGGGAAAGAAAGACAAAATGGATGAATCAGATAAAGTTCTCGTTAGAGCACTTTGTTGGGCAGATAACACAATTGTAACATCCCTGGCCACCCATGTCGGGGCATGCTACACCAGAGAACTCTTATTATTCTCTCTATGGAACATATTGTAACATACCCAACATCCAACTAAGCTATGGTACATAAAAAAAATTCTTTGAATGACTGCATGCAATTAAAATATATACACATAGAACTCTGGCAGAAATATATATACATAAAATGTAAATAGCTAAATACATATGTAAATGAATAGATTCACACTGCAATAACAATAAATGTATACATGCATCATATACAGGAAATACCAATAAATATACAGATAGTCATAACCACACATACGATAAACCCATAAAAATAAACATGTAAATAACAATGCAGCATGTAAATTCATCAAACAATTGGAACTTATCTTTGTAATAATGTCACCAACTACGTGCAGACCTTCCACGAACCTCCCAGCCTTATACCACACTGTTCATCACTCTCAACAGTGAGTCACCCTTGAGCTAGGACTAAACTCCACCTGGGTAAAGGGATTCCTAACTAGGCTATAGGCTCATAGACAACGGGAAAGTCTTTGTCTTAGATGCCAACTCAAACTAACAACCTACAGTCCCTCATTCCCCACATGCTTGTCCCACCCCAAGAAGTGTGCACCTTCTCTGCTCAATAATCATTCAACTGCCCCACTTCCCTTCTAGGGCTTCATCAATAGGCCAGATAGGAAGTCTCAGATCCCTATAGCTACAATTTAGCACCTTCAGGAAATCAATTCCCCAACAATTCTCTCAACCAGAGAGAAATTTCACACGGGCCTGACAACTTGCCTCTTCAATATCCCACAAGCCTGACAACCTACTTCTTCATTCCATCTCCCAAGTTAACTAGATACACCAACACAAAATGGCTATGGATACAAGTTCAAGTACAGTCATGAATATACGAAGGGTAGCTCAATGGGTGTGTGCATTCTCATGGATTATTGATTGGATGACTGAATGATGGAAGGAGTGATGGGAAGAATGATGGAAAAGATTATTGAAAATTAACTAAGTCCCAACAATATGTATGTATGTCCCCAACTTGACACTTGTCATGTTGGGAGCTACTTTGGCACACTCGTACCCAACTTTAGAACTTAGGATAAAATAATTATCCATACTTTATGATTTAAGAAATATTAATATATTATTTCTTTTTGGCTTAATATCTCTAGCTTATCCCCTTTTCCTTAACTTTTAGGCTGCTCCCTTTCCCTAACTAGTGGAGTTTAGTCCCCCGTATCTTTTATTGTGTTCGGTCTGCGTGCAGTGATGTATTTTTTATTAATTATGAGACATATACATAAATAGGCACACTGACCTTTAACATATAGGCTCTCCATCCTAATCAAAACATAAGAATCCTAGCTTATAATAACTAGCTTACCAACCTATAAAACATAGCATTTATACAAAAGTCTCCCTAGCCTCAAAATCATGCGCACTCAAGTTGCTATGCACAGTATCCAGGAATGTGCACACTTCCTCATTTTACTGCACAGTACATGCACGCACTATGCCATGAAAGGTGCATACAAAAATTATATCAAAAAAACTCGCCATCTTATGTACATTTTCATTTACATTTACAATTGGGTTCGGCCTTAGGGATATTACAATCCCCTCCCCTTATTTATTCACTGTCCTCGGTGCATCATGTACACATATACAACAAAATTTCAAAAGTCCTAAAAAAGATGTGGGTATTATGCCCACATTCCATCCTCATGCTCCCAGGTAGTGTCCTCAGGACTGTACCAGGTCCATTGGACCTTTACAAGCCCTATGGATTGATTTCAAAGTTGTTTGATTTTCTGTTCCAGAATGCGTACCTGATGCACTTTAAAAACACCTTCTTGATCCACCTGAATCACATTCCAATCAATAACATGATTAGCGTCAGGTACATATATTTCTTGATTAATTATACATGGAATACATTATGAAGAGACATAGATGCAGGCAATGCAATCATATAAGCTACTGGACCAATCCTCTCTAGGGTTTCAAATGGCCCACAATGGAAAGATGCCAACTTTGAAAAATTTCTCAACTTCAAGGAACTTTTGTTGGCTTTCACTTTCAAGAATACATGATCACCCACTTTGAATTCCCTGTGATTTCTGCCCTTATTAGCATAGTTTTTCTACATGTCTTGGGAATTCTTTAATTTTTATTTTTTTTTATCATTTGCTCCTCTATTTCTCTGAAAATCTTGCCCATCCATTGCTCTATCTTTTCGTTTATCCCAACTTACTGGTGTGTTGCACTTTATGCCATCAAGTGCTTCAAATGGTCTCATATTTAGAGATGCTTGGTACCCATTGTTATAAGAAAAATCTACCAAGTGTAGGTCGTCTTCCCATTTTGATGGTTTATCCATCACATACATCCTCAACATATCTTCAATCACTTGATTCACCCTCTCTTTTTTCCCATATGATTCTGGATGATAAGTTGTACTAAAATTCAAATTTGTTCCAAATCCATTAAATAACCCTTTCCAAAATTTTGAGGAAAATTTTGGATCTCTGTCAGACACAATTGTCTTGGGTATGCCATGTAATCTAGGAATTTCCTTCATATAAACATCAATGATGTTGGTTTCCTTGTGAGTGATCTTAACTGGAATAAAATGGGCAACTTCAGTAAGCTTATCCACCACTACCATGATAGAATCATGTTGCTTGTTTTTTTGGGGCATTTTAGTGATGAAATCCATGGTTACAACTTCCCACTTACACTCAATAATGGGTAATGGTTGTAGAAAACCAGTTGGGTGTCTATGCTCAACCTTTACCTTTTGAGATTCCAAACATCTGGCAATAAAATCAACAACCCTTTTCTTCATGTCTGGCCCATAATATTGGCTTTTAACAACTGGAATAGTTTTCTGATATCCTGGGTGCCCAACATAAGGTACATTATGCATTTCCCTCAATATCATATTTTCCAATTCCTGAGAATTTGGTACATAAATTCTTCCTCTGAACATGAGAAGTTCAACATTATCTAGCTTATATTCCTCAATTTTTTGTTGCAAAATACCTTGTTGTAATATTTCCACTAAATCCTTGTATTGCAAATCTGATTTGGCAGCCTCTGTAATTTTGTCTTTCAAATCTGATTAGTACATTCTAATGGTTGTAACATGCAATTCATGTACTCTTATGTTGAGTGCATCAACCACTTTTTTCTCTTTCCCTTAGATATGATTTATATCAAAGTCATATTCACTTAAAAATTCTAACCATCTTCTTTGCCTAGAATTTAGAGTTGGCTGATGAAATAAATATTTCAAACCATTATGGTATTTTCTTATCTCAAACCATTTCCCCATGAGCTAGTATCTCCATTTCCTCAAGGCATGCACTATGGTTGTCAACTCCAAATCATGAGTGGCATAGTGTCTTTCATGATCCTTCAACTTCCTTGATTCATAACATATAACAAACCCATTTTGACTGAGGACTCCACCAAGCCCCTCTTTACATGCATCTGTGCATACAATGAAGTCTTCATTTGGGTCTGCAATACTCAATATTGGAGCACTTGTTAATAATTGTTTCAAGTGTTGGAAAATCTTTTAACAATCCAATGTCCACTGAAACTTCACACCCTTTCTTTGCAAGGAAGTGATTGGGTGTGCAATCTTTGAATATCCTTCAATGAATCTCCTATAGTAGCCTAAAAGGACCATGAATGATATTACCTATGTCACATTATTTGGCACTGACCATTCTCTAATGTCTTCTATCTTCTCAGGATCCACTTTTATCCCATCCTTTGAAATGATATGCCCCAAATAATGAATTTGCTTCTGATAAAATAAGCAATTTTTCAACTTGGCATACAACTAATGCTCCCTTAATACTTGCAACACCATCCTCAAATGATGTTCATTCTCTTCTTTTGACTTGGAATATATAAGAATGTCATCCAAAAAGACAATGACAAACTTTTCTAAATATTCTCGGAAAACACCATTCATTAAGCACATGAAAACAACTGGTGCATTTGACAACCCAAATGGCACCACTGTGAAGTCATAATGAACATACCTTGTCCTGAAGATGGTCTTCTTGATATCTTCCTCTTTAATCCTTACCTGATGGTATCCTGACCTGAGATCTATCTTTGAAAATATCCTTTCATCCTTCAATTGATCAAAAATATCATCAATCCTTGGCAGAGGATACTTGTTCTTAACAGTCACCTTATTCAGTTGTCTGAAATCAATGCACAATCTTAATGTTCCATATTATTCTTTACAAAAAACACTGGGGCACCCAAAGGTGATACACTTGGATGTATATACCCCTTCTTCAGAATCTCTTCAAGTTGAATTTGCAACTCCTTCAACTCTGGTGTACTCATTTTGTAAGGAGTCTTTGACATTGGAGCTTCTCCAAGCATTAAATTTATAGAGAAATCAATATCTCCCTTTGGGGGTAGTCCTGGTACCTCCCTGAACACATCTTCAAAATTTTCCAAGACTGCATAATCTTCCAAATTTGGCACCTTATCTTTAGTTGTCTCTTCCATATGAGTTGCAAATATTTGACACCCTTTTCTGTAACATTTATTGAGCTACAATGTTAAAATTTCTCTAATGGTTACAACCCTAGGAATTCCCTGCACGTTCCTTAGGTTCCCTTCCTCATCCAAGAAAGTAAATTCCTTTTTATGACAGTCTAGGATAGCATGATGTTGGACTAACCAATCCATCCCAATTAGACATTCATAGGAACCTAAAGGAAAGATGTTCAAATCTTCCCTGGTGTTCAGTCCATTCATGTCCATAAGACATGACTTAACCATCGCATTAACTTTTCTTTTGGCTATGGTAGCCAACTGCACCGACCAATATTTTCCATGCTTGATTCTTGGAAAATGAAAACTTTCCACCATCTTAGGATCTATATAACTATGACTAGCTCCTGAATCAATTAAAATAGCAATGGACTGGTTATTGATCATACCTTCCACTTCAATCATATGTGATTGATATTATGCTTTCTTGTTGTCCAGGGATACATAGATCCTTGGTACATTTATGCCCATGTCCTCCATTGTTTCAGCTTGTTGTACATTGTGAACAATTCTCACATTTTCACCTCTATGAGGATAATCTCTGTACATATGATCTCCTTTACAACCCCAACATTGAATAGGTGGTTGCCTTGGCCTTTGACCCCCTACCTCAATCATTCTAGGTTCTCTAGAAGTTGGTTGTGCCTGAGTATTATTTTTGAAGAATGGTGGCTTAGATCCCTTCTTCCTCTGATCCATGTTGAATTTATTTTTGTCTTCCCAAGATTTTTGGAAAGTTGGCCTTGATTTTTGCTGATCATAAAGGCATTTATCTCGCCTTATGGTCTCCTCCAATGTCTTTGGATCATCATACTGCATTTTGTCACTGATGAATGATGGCAATCGACTCAAATACATTTGAATCTTAACTGTCTCATCCTTGATGAAAGAGACATACTTTAGCAGTTCTAAAAACCTTCTCTCATATTTATCTATTTTCATACTCCCAAGCTTAAGTTCAAAGAAATCTTTCATTTTCTTGTCATAGTAACTCTTATTCAAGTATTTCTTCTCAAAATACTTCTTGAATTTCCTCCAAGTAACACTTTTCTCTTTAATGTGTTGCACCTGCAAAATATGATCCCACCACATGGATGCCTTTCCCTTGAGTTGATAGATAGCAATTATACCTTTTTCATGAGAAGAATAATTATGCAATTGAAAATACGTTCTCCTTCCCAACAACCATGTTTCTGCATATTCATCCTTGTTGTGTTCACCATCAAATGAAGGAGGTTTGATTTTGTTCATTTCTCCTCGTAGCTCATCCACCCCAGATCTCTTAGGATTTATGACAGGGGATGCACTCAAGATGTTGTGTGCTCTCTTATTGGAATGCCTTAGGGAGTGATCATGATGTCTTCTAACACTTATTTATTTTCTTTTTTCATCAAGAGGCATGTGGCTTTTTGATTTGCTTAAGCCACTCTCCTTATCCAACTTCTTTTCAATTCAGTTCAATCTTTGCAATAAATTCATGTTGAATTCATCATATTGTTACTTGGCTCTCATAAGCCTTTAATTATCATCTTTAAGGCTTTGTACATCCTTCTGCAAATTTTTAATGGTCTCTACTATATTCATGTTTTCATTCCTTTCTTCTCCATGTCCATTGCAGTTTGTTCATTCAACGCCCAAATGGACATCCATCCCTATAATATCATCCTCCTGACTGTAAGTCCACTATGCCTCTTCGATTACTATGGACTTTATTTTGATATCTATATGATATAGTTGTTGTTACCTCTGCAAAATGTGCAACCAACAAAACTTTATGAGGCTAACTGTTTCAACAATCTCATGGAAAATATGAACCATTTTGGTTCAATAATATATCTCAGAATTATTTCTTCTGATTTCCTAAAACATTAAATGTCTAAATCAATTTTATGGGTGGAAATTTATATTCCATTTTCGAATACCTTTCCAACGCCTTCTCCCATGCTCAATTCCAAGTCTCAAGTAGAAAGTTATGGCTACTTGAAATTTTCCCATTAATTTTTCTGTTCATTTTTCAACTTGGCGCATTTTTGGTCTATAATTATGCATTTTTGCACCAACTCCTTTGGAATTTTCATAGGATATCAATTGGGTTTCCTCATATACATCTTATGGATACTCTTTCCAAGTTTCACCTCTTTTGGGGGTTCTTGGATGCTAGTTACACCCTGTTGAAATTCCAGACCAAAATACCATATTGTAACTAGTATACTACATGTATCTTCTTTGCCATATTTTACATATTTAATATGCCCAGACATTTAATTTAGCTCTAGGAATATATTTTATGGCTCAATATCTTTCCATTGACTACTCCTATGCCTCATTCAAATTCTGAAGAAGAAAGTTATGGCTCTTTGAAGCTAGTCGGGTTTTAAAATTTACCCTTCACTATTTGTGTTGTAATTTCCTCATAAAAGCTCTGTTTGACGAAGAGTTTACACCATTCGAAATCTCTCTATGAGATATTTCATTTGAGCTATAGAGACACAGTTTACCTTTGGCACACCTCTGTCTCGTGGTTTTTGACTTGCTAAAAACACTCTTAAGGGACTAAAAAATGCACTACAAAAAGATGGCGTTCAAATGATATAAAACGTCGCAGAAAATCATTGGTTTTATGTTGTTGTTCACCCTTCAAACAACTTTGTCCACACAGATTTCAATCTGTTCACCTATATTCACCATGAAAAACAACATCACAAGGTAAATCGTGCTTCGCAAACCTTAAAACCACTGTGTATCACTTCTCTGTTGGGCTAATAACTTGCAGGCACTACCTTTTTGTTGTGTGCCAATATCCATTGTGCACAGTTTTGGGACCACATGCTGATATTTCATGCACATTTCACTTGACACATTGTGCAATTTCAAAGTTTAGTATGCCCCCAATGCACCCATACTCTGCGAATACCACTAACTAAACGATCACATGCCAACATATACCCACATTGCACGTGCACCAACAAAACTCCTATGTGCTCTGCCAACATGGCACAAACCACACACGTCATTTTTATGTGTGTGCACACCACGCAATGATAAATTTATCATGCAGTCCTATACACCAACATTTTTCCATGTGGCACAACTATTTAGCGTGCACACCTGCACACTAACATTTTTATGCGTGCACACTTGCACACTAACATTTTTCCGCATTGCGCCCAAAATTAAGTGCACACACCAGAACACCATTATTTTCCTGTGCGGTACCATATTTTAGCGCACGCACCCACACGATAATATTTTTCCACGTAGTGCCCAATTATTACATATCTCAAGCTATTACTACGCAACATGCATTTTTAGTGTGCCCACCTGCGCACATTCATTTTTATATGCATCCATTCCTTGTGAATTCCACTGCAGAAATTGGGGCTTTTGCTTAACTTTTTTCCCCAATTTACCATAGACATTCTGCAACCATGAAATTCATTCAATTTCACCACAATAACACCAGTTCAACCTATGCAATAACAAATTATTGTAAGTTGACATTTCTGGAACGAATTTACCCACAATCAACTCACGAATTGGGAATTTTAATTACTAATTTTGCTCCAACTATTATGACTTCTTTGTAACATCACATTTATCCAATTCCGGGTCCGATTTTGTTTAGAATATATATTAACTCAATAATATCTTACCACATGGCCAAATTTCTTAATTTTCCCATGAATTTAACAACCGAAATTAGGGCTTTTCCCAATTCTATGTCGTTGCTTCTAAATATTACAATGGATTCTTTGCAACTAGAAATTTGGCTATTACGAAATCAATCCTCTATGAAATTTCTCTTCAACTCAACTTTCTCAAACCATCCAGGCTCAGTGTTGAAAACTGAAGCTCTGATACCATGTTGTAACGTCTCCGGACACCCATGTTGGGCAACGCTATTCTAGAGAACTCTTATTGTTCTCTCTGCTGAACATACTGCAACATACCCAACATCCAACTGGGCTATGCCACATAAAAAAAATTCTTTGAAGGATTGCATGCAATTAAAATATATACACATAGAACTCTTGCGAAAATATATATACATAAAACATAAACAACCAAATACATATGTAAATGCACAGATTCACACTAAAATAATAGTAAACGTATACATGTAGCATATACAGAAAATACCCATAAATATACAGATAGTCATAACCACACATAAGATAACCCGTAAAAATTAACACATAAATAGAAATGCAGCATGTAAATTCATCACACAATTGGTACTTGTCTTAGTAAGAATGTCACCAACTGCATGCAGACCCTCCATGAACCTCCTAGCCTTAGACCACACTGTTCATCACTCTCAATAGTGAGTCACCCCCGATATGGGACTAAAATCTGCCCAGGTAAAGGGATTCCTAACTAGGATATAGGATCATAGACAACAGGAAATACTTTGTATCATATGCCAACTCAAACTAACAACCTACAATCCCTCATTCCTCACATGCCTATCCCACCCCAGGAAGTGTGCCCCTTCTCTACTCAACAATCCTTCGGCTACCCCACTTCCCTTCCAGGGCTTCAACAACAGGTTGGACATGAAATCTCATATCCCTATAGCTGCAATTTAGGGCCTTCAGGAAATCAATTCCCCAACAATTCTCTCAAGCAGAGAGAAATTGTTGATGGGCCTGACAACCCACCTCTTCAATATCCCATCGGCATGACAACCCACTTCTTCATTCCATCTCCCAAGTTAACCAGATACACCAACACAAAATGGCTATGGATACAGGTTTAGGTACAGTCATAAAGATACGAAGGATAGCTCAATGGTTGTGTGCATGCTCATGGATGATTGACTGGATGATTGAATGATGGAAGGAGTAATGGGAAGAATGATGGAAAAGATGATTGGAAATGAACTAAGTCCCAACAATATGTATGCATGTCCCCAACTTGAAACTTTTCATGTTGGGAGCTACTTTGGCCTAAGAATGATGGAAAAGATGATTGGAAATGAACTAAGTCCCAACAATATGTATGCATGTCCCCAACTTGATACTTTTCATGTTGGGAGCTACTTTGGCCTACTTGTACCCAACTTTAGAACTTAGGATAAAATAATTATCAATACTTTATGATTTAAGAAATATTAATATAATATTCCTTTTTGGCTTAAGCTCTGTAGCTTATCCCATTTTCCAAAACTTTTAGGCCCCTACCTTTCCATAACTAGTGGAGTTTAGTCGCCCATATCTTTTATCGTGGTCGGTCTCTGCATAGCGATGTATTTTGTATTAATTATGAGACATATACATAAATAGGCACACTAGCCTTTAACATCTAGGCTCTCTGACCTAATCAAAACATAAGTATCCTAGCTTATAATAGCTGGCTCACCAACCTATAAAACACAACATATATTCAAAAGGCTCCCTAGCCTAAAAATTACACGCACTCAAGTGGCTACGCGTGGTATCCAGGAACGTGCACACTTCCTCATTTTAATGTGCAGTACATGCAGGCACTATGCCATGCAAGGTGCAAACAAAAATTATATCAAAATAGCTCACCAGCTTAAGTAGATTTTCATTTACATTTACAATTGGGTTCGGCCTTAGGGATATTACAACAACATTTATCCTTCCTATTTCAGCAATAGGATTAATTTCAGGTGACAAACCTCTCCTTCTTCTAAAAGCACGAGAATCTAAGGACATGAAAGAAAATCCAAAACTGAGGAAAAGGAAGGTTACTGCTAATTTCTAGGTTGTCTACATCTAGCTTCCAATTGTTCTTGAACACTAATATCTCATTGAATTGGTGCCCAAGAATGGTTAAGCTCAACACGAATCCTAGTAGTGTCTAAAATAGTATGAAACAAGTTCAAAGAAATGTTAGTTTGGTCTTGGAGACCGGGCTCAAGATTGGGCTACCTCGCAACAATAACAGTCATTAATAGCAAAATAGTCAAAGAATCGATATCAGAAAAAGAAATATGTATCGATGAGAATCGAGAATAAAAATTAACCAGAGAGATATCAAAGATCTCCCCAGTATGGTCACCAAATAAATGTTGAGTAAAAGATATGAAATAATCTTACTCGAACATTTTCAAACTCTCCTTGTCTAGATCAAAGTAGACAGGAGTATCACCCTATGTTTATAGACAACAAAAATAACATCTTAACTCAGAAGTATTAATTACAAGTGCTTAGGCTAGTCTTTTATCAACAAAAGCTTGCTCGAAATTTAATTTTTATGTAATTTTATGAACATATCAGTTGCTGAAATAAATGTAAAGATAGAAGAAAAGTCACCAAGATGATAATCAAGATAGATGAGACATAAAGCAATCTTTTATTTCATTCAAATTCACCAAAGAGTCATTTTATTTACAAAATCTCATACAAAAATTTTGGACCAAAGTCAAACATAGACATCCCATTTGGAACATATTGTTGGCACAGAGGCATACCCAGGGTTCAGCTCCTAGAGTGCACCAACAAGCCCTAACTACTGGCCCTTTCGGCAACACCTAAGATGCAGATGTAGTCTCACCTGAAGAAAATATGGGGGGGTTGCAGGACAAAGACATCTACAACCAAGGGGAATATCAAGTGGATCTGATACTAGAACAATACAACATGAATATATCACTTATCAGCTTAGATCCACTCTGCACAACTATCTATCAAATCTAACATAGGTAATGAAATAACAGTATATCAAATGAGAGAGAACAAAGCATCAATCACACACGACACAAGATATACGTGGTTCACCCTCTCTCTAGGGATACGTCCAAAAAAATGTGATTTATAATATCTTACGATGAAGCATACAGTTCTTGTCTCTACTCTCAGCTAACAGATATTCTCTCTTCTTGTTGTTATCTCTCCCCTCCCTGCGCATCCAGCTGCAGGGTTGATCTTCGCACCCAGCTGAAGATATCACAATACAAAAGGCTCTTGTACTCAACACTTCTCTCTCACTCAATATTACTCACTTGATCACACAATGACAAAGACAACAACAACAATCATACCAACAACAACCAACCCAACCGAGGTCCTCTAGACCTCTATTTATACATTATAATCACTCACTGACATCCTTAGGCCGAACCCTAGGTGTCTAAAACCCTAGGTCAACTTGACCCATGTTTTCAGGTCTTCGCCAACCTGTCTTTCCTTCCTTCTCGCGTGGTGCTCCAAAACATCCAACGATGGCTTTTTCTGCTTGCTGAGTTGTCCACGATCCTTCTTGATTGCTGATCTGTCATCCTTGATCTCCTCATCCAACGAATTACTTCCTTTTACTTCACTCTATCTTTTCTTCTCTTTTTCTCACTTCGACCCAGTAACAATCACTTTATCTTCCACGCAGTTCGCATTTTGCCTTTTCTTCCTTGATCTTCACCCTTTTCTTCCTTGATCTTCGCTTACTTTCATAACCAAGGACCAACACATACAAAATGAACTCTAATAGAAATCCAAAACCAAACTCTAAAATATGGATCAACTTGCCACAGATTGCTTCCCACTCGACTTTGCACAATATCCTTTATCAGTCATAAAAATTAATTCACAAATGGACAAGTCTACATAGACTATCAAAGATAGATCAACAACTCTGGAAAAAAAAGGTGTCTGAATGATGTGATTCAACCCTGAATATAGTTTTCTACAATAATACCTTACTATCATAAAAGAGAATTAGGCTTGTGATGAATACCGAATGAATTAAAAATAAACTATGTCAGTATAAACTCAAAGAGAAAACCTGAGTATGCTTATGCTTCTATCCTCTTCTTGTTCCTCCCTTTCCTTTTTCTTTTAAACAAATTAAAATTGGTTGAATTTGTTGAACCAACTCATTAGTTAAGTTAATTAAAAGACTCAACTAACTTCAATTAGGGGGAATAATCATAATTATAATAGAGGTTATAAATAAATAATAACTAGTATGGTATGGTAAAATATCAAGATGTGATGCGCGCTCTGCAACCGTGACTATGTTTTCATCATTTTTAGCTGCACTACTACATTGCCAGCCCCATTGGGGCTCATGAATAGAAGGAAGGAGGGATGAATGGCGCCTCCTACAGCCAAACCACTGCAAATGGAAGTACGGGAGAAGGGTTCAAATGACCAACCTTTGAGCCTCCACCAGATCTGCGGCCAACACTCCTAACGGAAGGAACTTTTAAGGACCGGGAGATGGACATCGATCCAGATAATGCCACCATACCTGCTACAGCGTCGACCCCTTGGATACCTGGAAAATACATCCCACAAGTGACACAGGCCCCGAAGTACATTGTCAATTCACTGTGCATAGAAGAGAAAAAGCAATATATGAGTGATCATGCCCTAGTAGGAAAATTCTTAGGGCTATGGCTATCAGAGCAGGATCTAATCAAATGGATACAATACTGGTGGAAGCTGAAAGGACACTATGAATTACAACTAGGCTCCAAGGGCTTCTTCACAATCATTCTGCATAATCTCGAGGACCGCAATCGCATCTTCGATGGGGGGTCTTACTTATTTAACTCAGTAGGACTCTTCTTAAGATTTTGGACTGAGAAGTTTATCCATGAAAAGGAAGATTTTTCCCATGCACCAGTGTGGATCAGACTATACTCTCTCCCCCAGGAATTCTAGTTGGAAGAGGTCTTGGTCATTATAGGAAACACCATTGGAATATATGTTAATTCTTCAGAAGCTACCAAACAGAGGCGATACACCTCTTATGCACGCATTTGCGTATGCCTGAATATAGATAAACCATTTTCGAGAACCATCATTCTCGAATACCAGGATGAAGATTGGACCCAGACCATTGACTATGAGCACATTCCTTTCAGGTGTAGGAAATGCCATGAACATGGCCATGTGTTCATAGAATTCCCCCTCAATGCGGCTTCACTCAACCAATGGGGAAAAGAAGACAAGCAGGACGAAAGAAGCATGACCAAGTAAGTAATGATCCCTGTTCAAGGATAAATTCGTGAGTGCGGACACAGACCAATCTCCCCAGATCCACCTGGATCTGGAACAAACTGTGACAGAATACTACTCTTTCCCTAGTTCTAAAGTATT
>JZKD02S1843718.1:432965-483616 GCA_000966675.3 Picea glauca
ACACAGTGCGGAAAGTCCGCAGTCAGACTGAATGCAGCCTGCGGAAATCAAGTATTTCCGCAGGGAAATATATATGCAGCCTGCGTACTATCTTCAAAAGTGTGATTTTGAGAAGTTGATAAGTGTAACTTTCTTCATGAAAATGATCTTAATGAAGAGTCATATCTTCTATCACCATGTCATTATCATCTTGATAACCAAAAATGTGGATAACAATCCCTCTACTAGCAATAAATTTGCAATATTACAAGATCAACTAGAAAACCTCTCAACCCTCATAAATCCCAATGATCTCCATGCAGATAATCCTTCCCAATCTGGGGGCCAAGGGGTAGAACGCCCACCACAGGGGAAGGAGGTTAATCACCCCCCACTAAACATGGCAGGGGAACAACAAGATCTCCTGGAGACAGAGGACGGTGACGCTGATATGGAACTAGAAGAGCAAGAATTAGTTGGGGTGGACCTGGAACACCTTGAACATGCCTATAGGCATCAGAAACTGTACACTATACCCTAGGACCAATTAAGGAAGGTACATAAGGTCTTTCTCAATTCCTCAACTGGATCCATATCTCGATCCAGCAAGGGTCTGGGGATACAGAGCAGTCAATAAGAGAATCAGAGTAAAACTCAGAAAGATGACAAGAAAAGAGGAAGAAAGTCTACCAATAAGATCATACAGGAAATAGGCCATTTTATGGTACCATCTCATCTCAGACAACTTTCCTCCCCTCCCCAACCCCCCATCATCATGAATATTATCTCTTGGAATATTCGAGGCCTCGATGGATGTAGCAAGCAAAAACTGCTACGGGATCTTATCTTTGTGGAGAAACCAGACATAATGTTACTACAGGAAACAAAATGCTCAACCGAAGACATAGATAGGCTACTTCCCTATTGTTGGAAGAAAGGGGAGGAAATGTCAATAGCAACAATAGGCACAACTGGAGGATTGGCTATCATATGGAACCCCAACTCCGTGCTGCTGGAGAATTTTATTACCACCAAATGGTCTATCACAGCAGATTACAGGCTTATAGGATCCAACAAGCCCGGACACCTAACCAATGTCTATGGCCCGACCAACCCAAGGGACAAGCAAGCTTTCCTCAGGAATTTGGAATACCTTTCCAAACTGAATAGGTACAATCGCTGGACTATTGGGGGAGACTACAACCTCATTCAAAGTTTGGAGGAAAAAAAAGGTGGATCAATATGCCTAGATCAAGACTCCAATGACTTCAAGAGCCTCATAGATAAACTCAATCTCATCAACCTAGAAGCTATCAATGGCACTTTTACCTGGACAAATAGAATAACCGGATCACACCAAGTTACCTGCAAACTTGAACGCTTCCTCATCTCCGATTCCCTTATGCTGGAGGGAATAGCTCTGGAAGCAAGTATTCTGAATATCCATGGCTCGAATCATTGGCCCATTCAGTTATGGATGGATGTGCCAACATCACCAGGGAAAAAACCATTCTAGTTTGAATAGTTCTGGCTCACCCATCCAGAATTTCAAACAAAGATCCAGTATTGGAGGAGGCAGGCAGAGGTCCCCAGTGGCTCCAAGATGTTCATATTTCAACAAAAGTTAAAAAACCTTAAACAAATTATCAAAATCTGGAACAAGCAAACCTTTGGAAACATCTTTGACTCCCAAAAGCAGCTGTTAGAGCAGATGAAGGTGATTCAAAATCAAATCCATATCCAAGGGTTAACGAATGAGCTTAAGATCTAGGAAGCAACAGTAAATCAACAAATGGAGGCCAGAAAAGGACAAGAAGAGATTTTAAGGAAGCATAAATCGCACATCCAATGGCTCAAGGAGGGAGACCACAACACCAAATTATTCCATAGATCTGTCATTCAGCGCCGTCATACCAATAAAATCATGCACCTAATTTCCACCAATGGTGAGCCAATTTTCTCCCATGAAGACCTGGAAGCAACACTGGTAGACTATTACAAAGATCTCCTCATGGAACCGTCTCCGGACAGATCGGAGGCCATAGCTAAGGTAACACAACATGTACCCTCCCTCATAACCAAGGAGAAAAACTTAGCTCTACTCTGACCCATTACAATCAAGGAGGTGGATCAAGCATTACAGGAAACCCCAATATGCAAGGCACCTGGCCCTGATGACTTCACTAGTGATTTTTTCCATCATTGTTGGCCGATGATCAGGGTAGAGGTTTGGGAAATTATTGAAGACTCCGTCTCCACAAGACAAGTCCTCCAAGCCCTCAACGCTACTTTCCTCACTCTTATCCCCAAAGAAGGGCAGGCTCACCATCCCAAGAAGTTTATACCCATAGCCCTCTGCAACTCCATCTATAAACTTCTTACAAAGGTGATCGCCCGAAGGCTAAAATCCATTCTGCCAACTATCATCTCTTCAGAACAATCAGGCTATGTCGAGGGAACACAAATCCTGGACAGCGTTATCCTAGCTCATGAGGTGATCCACTCTTTGCAAAAAACTAGAATTCTAGGTATGCTCCTTAAATTAGATCTTTCTAAAGACTTTGATAAGATAATTTGGGACTACATGGGGGAAATGCTCCTTGACTTTAGCTTTGACAAACCTTAGGTGACTTGGATCTTGAACCTAACCCCCTCAACTTTTTTCTCTATCATTATCAATTGTGTCCCCTCTCACCCCTTCACCCCCTATAGAGGAATCAGACAGGGAGACCCTCCCTCTCCATTCCTCTTCATTATAATGGTTGAAGGTCTTAGTCGATGTATTCATGCAGCCGTTGCAAGCAACACTTTGGCAGGCCTACCCTTGCATGGCATCTCCCCCCTTATTTCGCACAGCCAATTCATGGATGATACACTCATGATGGGTACCCCAACAGTGAGGGAAGAAAACTCCATCCTCCAGATCCTCCAGACCTTCTCTGAGGCCTCAAGCCTAGACTGCAACAAAGACAAATCCCAAATATTCTTCTTTAATATGCCCCCCCCAATTCAACGTCATGTCTCTGCTCTCTTAGGTTTCCACAGAAGCTCCCTTCCATCCAAATACCATGGCATCCCTTTGATTGACAATTCCCTCTGGAACTCCTCCTGGGAGCATCTCCTCTCTTCTTTTACCAAGAAGCTATCTTCCTGGACCCTCAGAGTTCTAAACCTTCCAAGTCATCTCATTCTCCTCTGAGCAGTCCTCCAGGACCTTTAAATCTACTTCTTCTCGGCGCTGGCTGCTCCAAATTTTGTACTCATAACCATTAAAATCTTACAAAGGAATTTCATGTGGCAAGGCCTCAACATAGGGAAGAAAATAGCGCTTGTCAGTTGGGACAAACTTTGTCATCCCAAAGTGCAAGGAGGCCTTGGCTTACGAGATCCCACCATCATGAATAAAGTCCTCAGTGCCAAAATATAGTGGCGGTGGCTTAAGAATCCCAAGGACCTTTGGGCACAGTTATGGAGGAAGAAATATGTACTAGAGGTGGTGGAAAAAAATCTCATATGTTGGAATGGAGACACACCAGGGTCTTTAATCTGGGCAGCAGCTAAGCAGAATAGACAGCTAGTCACCCACCATGCTTTCTACGAAATTAGAAACGGGAAAACAACCCTATTCTAGAACGATTCCTGGTAGAAATGGCTAATCCTGGACCATGAGGAATGGGATGATCACATTAGTACCTAATCTACACAGGAAGGCTTGACAAAAGTAGCATATTATTGGTAGGATAATCCTCAAGATAACACCTGGTGGCACTGGCACCTTGATAGGGAACGCATGAACCTGGATGGGCACGTGGATATGGGACCCTGCCAGAATGAAATGCTCAAATGAAAAATCCCCAAGCTCATGGGAGAGGATATTCTCCATTGGGGATATCAACCAAGGGGCACCTACAGCATATGAGAAGCCTACCACATCAAGCTCCGACCGAGCCTGGCACCTACACGGGATGTCTGGGGAAAAATTTGGAACCTTAAACATTGGCCCAAAATCACCCTCTTCCTCTGGCTCATGATTCACTCAAGCATTCTAACCTGGGATAATCTCTCGAAAATAGGCTTTGTGGGGCCTTCTATATGTATACTTTGTGGGGAGGTGGGTGAAACCATGAATCACCTTCTCAATTCATGCCCGTACACTGCTCAAATCTGGGACCAAAGCACAATCATTATGCACACATCGGATTGCGATCGAGACAACATCGTCGACACCATTACGAATTGGAGGGACCAAGTGTTTCAATATCCCCTCCTAAATTGTATTTGGCAATTACTCCCTAGATTTATCCTCTGGTAGGTATGGAAGGAAAGAAATAGAAGTATTTTCAGGAATGCTTCCCTCCCGTGGCAACAATGTTGGAATCGTTTCCGCCTTAATATTCTGGAAAGTCTCAACCTTCAACAATGGAATGAAAAATACCCAATCAACAATCCCTCAAAAATTCTAATCCTTAAGCACTGGCTGCCCTTCCTCTCTCCTCACCCTCCCTTCCCCTCTGCCCCCACTCCCCCCAATAGTCCCTCCTCTTGGTCAGCCCCTTCGGTCGACTTCATCAAACTCAACTTTGACGGAGCCTCTAAAGGAAATCTAGGAGCAACAGGTTATGGAGTCGTTTTCCGTAATCACCATGGACACATTATTCTCATTAATGCAGGCTCCCTTGGTCATACCACGAACAATGTGGCAGAACTCTGGGAATTTACTTGAAGGTTGCAACTTGCCATGGATCACAACTTCACCCAGCTAATTGTAGAGGGTGATTCTCAAATCATCATCAACCTCCTCAGCAGACTTTTAAATAGAGCATATCTGGAAAGAATATCACCCAGCTGGAGACTCTCACATGGGCTAAAGGTTATTACAGACTTACTACAACCCAATCAGGTGGTCATACCTGCTCACATTAGAAGGAGTGTGAATCATGTAGCGGATGAACTGGCCAATCTGGGAGTCAAATGGGATGGACTAGAAATCCTTTGCAAAACATCCCTCACTCCGAATCACCCAATCCTACAACAATGTATCCGCAAAGCTGGGGAAGTGGATTTACCCTCGGATGGGGTGATAGTGCCGACTACCTGGTGCACAGAGGGAGAGTGGAGGATACAACAAGGTAGGGAGCCATGTGACTAGCTTGTGCCAACTACCGTCGACTCCACCCAACATTAAATGGCTATTACGTCGATTGCAGTGGCATTAACTTGTGCACACCCAACCTACATTATGCATGATGCCATGGCTCCTCTGTCTACTTATGATACTCTCCCTCTCCCGAGAGTTGACTCCAACACATCTCCACTACCTTGGTCTAGTTTTACTTGCATGCTCATGGTGTTCAAGACTCCCGGCCTTCTCCAGGCTCTCCCCTTTGGCCTGAAACTCCTTTTCCACTTACACAGCCAAACCATGCCGTGACAATGAGGAAGACCATGAAGGGGTTCTCCTTGGCATCCTCCTCAGCCTCGTGCTTTGAATTCTCCTCCTGGTTCACCCTCCACACTCTCCTCGCCGCTCTTTCTGCCTGAGTTAGCACCTCTCAATTCCTCCACCACGTCTGTCTCCCTCTTTGAGTGCTTAGCCTTAATTGAAAATTTGTTGAGCCCTTCACTATGACACCTTGCCACTCCTTCAACCTCCAAAAACTTCATTCCTCCCCTCACGTTGGTTGTTGGTTCTTCAAAGGAAGCCATGGGGATGCCACCTTCTGCTCGGGCTGACTAAAACAAGGTGTCGATGTCTTCTGATTGCAAGCCAGATTTGCAGCTGAAAGAGAACTTTACCATCCTCTATGACTTGGTCTTCGAACTCCGTCAGGGAATGGAGGACCTCCATTTTAGGATACAACTCATGGATGGGAGAATCTCGACCCTCCTCCAGCTTCTTTCTACCCTCCAAGATGCCTCTCCCTCCTACCCGGCAGGTGCGACTTCAAAAGGAGCACCCTCCTTAGCAGGAGATGACGGGAATGATAGGACACAGAGTGATGCAGAGGTTGTTACGGAGCAGGTCCAGCAGGAGGCAATGGAAGCAGTCACAGCCACCGGTCAACATGTGCACACTTCGTTGGGAGACGTCGGGATAGCTTCCAATAGGGACGAGTGCACCGTGGATGACGACATGCAATGGGAAAAATGAGGGACACCGGTTGAAGAGGATCCATGGCCAGGTTACCTGCCAGATTACTTGCTAGATTACTTGCCAGGTGTCTAATCCATGAAGGGATCTGTTCTTTTTTAATAGTTTCCCTCTAGTTGCTTTTTCATCAGCTCAGCTTTTCTTTTTTAAGACTGGTAAGAACTCAGTTGCTAGACTTACCCAGTTGGATGAACTGGTTTCTCCCTTTGGGGCTATTCAGTAACTACAATCCAAATGTTATTATTTTTGTAACTATGGTCTGGATTTTTGAAGGCCCTTATATATATAATTACTTACTTACAAAAAATAATAATAATAATAACTAGTAGGTGGGGCCCCTTGTGACTCCCTTTAGTTCATAATAATCATAGCAATCATAACATAGCCATTAGTTAAGAAAAACACACCTCCTTGTGTCTTCCATCAACATATTCACTCTTGGCAAATTTAGCTCATGAAATTTGAAATTATTTTCAAAAATATTACTCATGTATCCAAAATAAAACATGTTGTCCAAAATTTCTTGAAGTCAACTGTCATTAACTATGGATAAAACTAAAACTCAAAAATCATATTTTCCAGTCTACGATGAAGCCCTTCCTTGATTATTGTTGTCACCTCTTGATTTTCCTGAATTTGCCTTTGGCTCTGCAGAGCCTTTAGGCCTAATATCATTGATCACATGCGAACAATCATCCCTCAAATGCATCCTGGAAGACATGGGTTTTTCGGAGCCATTGGAGGGTGAGGAAGGGGTAGCAATAAATTTTCCTTTATCAAGGGAATGGTGGGAATCAGTTTTCAATATCTTGCTAGCATGGGAGGATTACACTAACGATTGGTTAGGAGCAGCTTGGACAATGGGGTTAATAGGTGGAGGAGCAGGCAAGGACAAGTTGGGCCAGCCACGATGTTGGGAGACTGTTGGGTGGAAAATATCCTGACATCGATTATTTTTCAGTAACTCAGCTTTCAATGAGACATGAGGAGGTATGGGGATACTGGGGGTTTACGGAACTTGGAAAGGAGGCCTTTCAGGCCTAGTTTGAACTACTCCCTACCCAATACAATTGAAGAATCTAGCCTGAAATAATTGGCCAAGCTCTTATGAGTCAAAATCAAAATGTATGGATAACCTTGGCCTTCCTGGGCCTCAGTTCCAATTACCTCTACTTTTGTTTACTTGGCCATGGCTACCTTGACTAAAAAAAATCATCCTGCATGCGTGATTGATTAGTAAATAGTATTTTAAATAACCATACATGACAAATCTTAAAAATATGAAATAGATTTGGCTCAACAATGTATTAGACTCACAATCCAATCCATACAAATTATTTTACTGTTTAGCAATGAGGAGGGGCTGAACAGGGTTTTGGGATATGTGAGGGGTTTGTATTGAGCGAAACGTGATATAATGAGAGGGAAAAGAACTCGGTTAATGCTCAATGACAACAACAATCAACTAAAAATAAAACTAATAAAACATCATTGTAATCCACACAAGACACTTCCACTTTCAACTACCTTAACACCAAAATTCTCTTGACTGTAATCAATCTCAGAACAGGGAGTGAAAAAATGAATATGGGAAGGTGATGGGATTTGTAATTAGCGAAAAATGAAATAATGGAAGGGAAGAAAAATGGTTATTGTTTGTGAAATTAATTAAGTGATCCATAAAACATTCTGCGAAAAGAGATGCACCAACCGTCAATCATTTTGACCAAATAACAATTACTGTGTATTTAACTAGTTCATTGTTTGATAATCAACTATCCAACATAGTGCCCTCACAAGAAAGTATGCATTCCAGACAATGTGTAAACGGGTTCTATTCCTTTCATTTATACACTTTGCATCTTATAACAATTTTCAAATAGTAACCATTGCTACTCTGTTAACCATCAAAATCAACCATTGCGCATACATTAATTCAATCAACAACTATACCCAAAATCATGTCTAAAAAATAAAGTCACACTATTACTATAATCAAGCCTGTCATTTAAATGCAGTGATATTCATTAAACATATATAGGCAGTAAATCAAATAATCTGAATTAAATTGCAAAATCAGAATTGGCACTTAAACAGACAACCAACAACCACCATTCTAACACAAGATATGCACAGAATAATTCAATCATGCAAGTGTAACTATGTCAATGTACAAGCCCAATTCAATGTGACTCTAAAAAACTGGGCGATCTATCCAACACAATGAGGTATCAACAACGTGCCTGTGTTCATAAAACCAATAATGATATTTCCACAAAATCATGCTTAGAAATCCGTGACTATTTATGAGTGTGGAATCCAATATATCCATATTATACACAGTGTGCAACTACCAAAACCTACAATGCAACATCTCCATTTCACAAAAACAAACACACAGTCGCAGGAAATAACTCAACCCATCATGTTGAGCCATCAATCTAATATGATATGGATTCTATTTAGTCAAACTGTAATCAATTATGCTGTGTGTTATCACCCTATAAGTTATAGGATCAACTGGTGATTGGGATATTATCTGTCTCTAATGTTTTTTGTTGACAAATGATTTTTCATTCTGCAAATAATTTGAAAAAGAAATGAAAAAAGAAAAAGAAAAGAAAAAAGAAAAAGAAAAGAAAAAAGAAAAAAGAAAGAAAAGAAAAAGAAAAGAAAAAGAAAAGAAAAAAAAGAAAAAAGAAAGAAAAGAGGGCAAATAACAGTAACTTGGTCCATACCTTTCAAGCATGGCCAAGTTCTTTTTTTTAAATTGATGTTGATAGGATTAGTGAATGAGTTTGGCTAAACAGTTTAATCTTAGCCAAATTATTTAGGTTAGATTAGTGAATAAATCTAGCCAGACTGTCTAATCTTGGTCAGATAGCCCCAGGATAGAGTAAATTCTTAACCCAACAGTCTAATATGGGTTAATTGTCATAGGAAGCTAGGTTATAAGATAGGATAGTTGCTTTATTGCTTTATTTCAATAAGAACCAGTTTGATGATCATGTTGCACCATGATTTGGATACCTAAAATGTTGTTCGACTAACCCCTTGGTGGTGTAGACATGAAAAGTCTTGGAGGAAAACTGTGAAAAAGAACTTATCCTAAGTTTTCTAGGCACATGTATTCTTTGCGGCCTCACTTGTTCTCCGATCATGTATCAATGGTCTAGATGATCGTGCTCAGATCTACAATGGACAGGTCTTTCCAGACCCCCCCGACCGTTCTATCTTTAACGGAGGGGGGGGGGGTCTGGAATCACTGATAAGACTCACGCACATTTGGACGACTCAGGATCAAGTGTGAAAATATATGGTCAACTTCGTATTCTAGACCCCCCCCATCCATTATGCCTTTAATGGAGGGGAGGGGGGGTTTGGAATGTGTTATAAATAGCGCGCATAGATCTGTGGCTTAGAAGCAAGCGCACAGATCAATGGCCCAAGATGTTTTTTGGACCCCCCCGACTGTTCTGCTTTTAACTCAGAGGGGGGTGTCCGGAATTGTATCTTTCCTCTGGCGGGCTTCTTTTTATATGTGGCAACGATCTAATGGCCCCGAGTCCCATCATCTCCTACTGTCTGACATACCATCATCACCTCTGGATGTCACCATCCACCTTACCCGAAATAGTCACGTCCCATAACTGTTGTCAGTTCCCCCCCCCCATTCGCTCATGGCAAGCCCCCTCCCTATGCCCTTTCCCCCAATCGGTAGCCGCCACATCACTCATCTGTATCCCTCAGTCACTGTCACCTGTCATCTCACACTCTAAGTGATCTGTTGGCCATTTATTACTGGATGACCTATCCATTAACCAGTTGACCTATGTCTTGTGCCCAATGGACACCCATTTACTCAAAACTATCCTTTTCTTCCTATTTTCACCATTTACCCACTCATCACACTAGAGATATTTACCCCATTTTCTCCTCCATTACAATCAGTTTCCCCCACCAACAACCACCCTGCTAACATTGTCTTTCTTGCAGGTACTGTCATAGTAATGGTGCCAAAGTCCAAGCAAGCAAAAGGAGAGGAGAATTCGTTCCTCCCGCCTCCTATCAACCTTGACAGGATCCCACTGGTTGACAAAGACCGATTAATCACAGATACAAAGTGCGATTTTGATTTCGCAGACCTTCAGTCGTGGATCAAGGAAGTCTTCCTGGACTAGAGTGATGAAATCAAACTCTGGGAGTCCAACTTACCCCTTTACCTCTTCCCTCAAATCCACCCTTTTCCAAAGTTCTCTCCCAAGTTCCAAGTTCCAAGAGTCATCATCTCCTTGTCCAGAGAGATCCTTTTCCTCATCACACCTGAATCCATCGACCAAATGATGCAAATCCCCCGAGCTGACTCTGCATCACCCTTCAACCTAGAAATTCTTACAAAATTATACCAGAAAATGACCTTCCGCCAAAGAGCTCAAATATTTGAGCTTTTCTTTCCCCCATCCGCTCAATTTCCCTCCACAAATCCTCCTTATCCTTCTTCCATGTTCTCGACTAAACGAAACCATATCATCTCATCCCTTTGTGCCTTGTTAGGATACTTTTCAGATCAGTGGGTAGATGAACCTATTTCGGGATTTCTATCCATCTTCTCTACCGATGAGAATCCCACCACCCAGTTTGACTTCAGCACATTCCTGGCGAACAATATTCACGAACAGTTCATGAATTTCACCATGGAAGGCATGTTCCGATACTCCTCCATATTGGCGTACTTATTCGTCTTCTTCCAAGTGGAAAAATTCATCTTTTCCATGTAGAAGCTTGATGGAGATGGTAGACCCCAGGCAGTGACAACATGGACCTCCTTGCTCAAGCACAACTCCACAGAGTTCAGCTTCAAGGAGTTCATTGATCAATTCTACCACCCTATGGTGAGTATGCTTAGTGGAAGGCTTGAGCCTCAGATAAACGATGAAGTTCAAAGGATCCTGCATCTCTCGGACAACACAAAT
Organism: Picea glauca; assembly: GCA_000966675.3. Taxonomy (NCBI): domain Eukaryota; kingdom Viridiplantae; phylum Streptophyta; class Pinopsida; order Pinales; family Pinaceae; genus Picea; species Picea glauca. The sequence continues at coordinate 444,069 of JZKD02S1843718.1, forward strand.
ATGGGGGATTGGTATTTGTACCAAGACTACACCGAGATCATAGTATATGGGTGTGAGTTGGCACTGTATAAGCTGCCCAAGTACCTGCCTGTCAGAATTTTTCATTGTAATACATAAGGCATATTATAATTTCCGATGATATCCATTTTGTGTCACTGAAGAAAAAGCAACAGCTCGAGATCAAAGGGTAGATTGGCTGCTTCATCTGCAACAATCGTGGCACTGGGGAAGAAGCAGACAGGATGCTGAAGGAGATGAAGTTCTTCATGAGTTTCCCATGGCATTACAATCCATGTGGGATCATCTTTGAGATGAGGGTGAAGAGAAAGAATATCCCATATGTTCATGAATCTAGGCCTGAAATTGAGAAATTTGTAAACCAAACAGTATGGGAGCCTAACACGTTGATCGAAGTAGAACAATAGGATCCCCTGACCATTGTGTCATAAACTACCACGCCACAGGTCTTGAAAGAGAAAAGGCCTAGGAAAGATTTATCTCTGCCTGTCACAGAGGTATCGTCAACAGAATTCCAGCTGCATACCAAGAGGCCTAAGACTTTTGTAGTTCCTGGCCCGACCAGGGAAAAAGAAGCCCCATCTACTACAGTGACCAAAGTTGATAGGCGACCCTTCGGTTTGAGCCTCCATAAGGTTATAACCTCAGCAATGCTAAAAAAATCTACAGATTCTCCATTGACCACCCAACCAAGCAAGGTGGGACCGAAGTTGAGTATCTTCAAAAAGTATGAGCTGATCAAGAAAAGGAACCAGACCTTGACCAACAGTATTTGTGCCCATTTCTGGAAGTAGACGTCGACTACACAACATAGGATGTTGTCGGCATTCAACATCGAGAAGGGAAGAATTCATATGGAATTCCTCTAGGCACAGGTACCATATCTAAAGGTGATCACTGACTACAAAAGAGACATCTTTGAATTGCAGATGAAGGACATGCATCCGACCGATCAGATGCATCTGCACAAGTAGGCAAGGGAAATGGTTTTCTATACGTTGGCGCATGCTTCCACTACTGCGTACAAATTTTAGGTGTCCCTAAACAATGTTCAAACACAACTCAAGTTGGAGAAGATATGGTCCTTTGCGAAGGACAATAGGATCAAGACTTTGGAGGAGCTGGTCCTCAAGATCGGTTACAATCCTTCGAACATGAAAGCAGCTGAGGAAATGATAAAGAAGAAGAATTTTGACATAGCCTCCTTGAGAAAACAACTGAATCTCCCGCCCACAGAGGATTCGCAGGCGAAGGAGATAGCAGAGAAAGAAAGAGAGAAAGATAAAATGCTTAAGCTACTCATGGAGCAAAACGCACAGCTAACGGAGATGGAAGCTGAGATGAAGAAGCTAGTAAAAGAAACATAGAAACTGAAGCCAATGGAAATCATTCCATTGAATTCCATTCCAATTTTGGGAGTGAGCACAACATCAGTGATAGAAGTCCCATCTGGGACTCCATTGACATCCCTAGAGAAGACAACCAACCTGGATAAGTCTATGGAAAAGATGAACCTGCAGGAAATAGAAATCAGTAGGCTTAAAAAGGAGATTGAGAACCTTCAGGAACTCAAATCTTCCTTTCAGAGCAGCCTCTCCAAGGAAAAGCAGGTGAAAGATTAGCTCAAATAGGAGTTACAATAGCTCCGGAAGAAAACAGTGGCAGGAAAGACTTTGGCCGAGGTTAAAGAAAGTGTATGGATAGACATAACCAAGTCCATGAACGAGATATGGCCCATGATACAGATCATGTTTGAGCAGAACAAATTGGTGCAGAGAAGTAAATAGTCCATTGAAAATATCATATCAAAATTGGGAGAGATGCCAACACAGGCGAATGACATCATCAAGTTCATGAATTCTAAGACCAGGGAAGAACTGGAAGAGCTGAAAATTGAAGACAGAATAGAGACCATCCTTTAGGTCAAAAGAGTTTTGACCAAGAGAGGATTAATGCTTTAGCTAGAAGAAAAGGTTCAGGCCATGGAACTGGGGGTACAAAGATTCTTTAGTAAGATTGAGGCTCTACAGAAGAAAGGTCTACCTGGTCTGAAGGTAATCAATGATAAATTGATGACACTCCCAGACTACAAGAAGAGATTGGCTGATCTGGCTAAGGATAGTTCAAAGTTTGCAGGAATTCAAAGTAGCATCACTGGCAAAGCATTTCTAGATGCTCTTCATTGGGACATCAGTAACCAACATGATATTCGATACATCTTCCTCACCAAGCCGACCTTCGCCAAGTACACAGAAATGGATGAAGTGTATCGACTGCTACTCAAAGTCAATGTGTCCAGTCATCTTCGATGGGAGGAACTCTGTGATCTGATCAAGTAGCAGATCAGTTGTCCCAGTCCATTCATTTGTCCACTCATATGAGGTCGTGCAGAGGCTTCGTCAATGGTCCACCCAGAAATCAGCGTGCAGTTACACCACATCATCAAGCAGTTCCTAGATTTATGCAATTTTTTTAAGTTAGTTAGGCTAAAAATAGATTTATCACGTCATGAGCATTAATGACAGGATCGTTTGTAATTTGAGTTATAAATGCTTCATCTTTCGAAGTATTGAGGGTTGTTGATATTCACACCCTGATGCTATCAGACTGTAATATTTTTGAAGAAATCTTTCATTAATACAAAGAGGCACTTTTACAGGATTCTTGCGTGTATTCACTGGTGATGTTTTTCTCTCTAAGTTAAATGTTATTCTCTCTTTTTTATCATATTTTTTTCTAAATCTAATATTTAGAAGTAATGAATGTTGCAGGACTTATCTCGTATACCCTGTTTCTGACTCAAAATATTTAAGTGTTTATCTTCTCATTTTACAATAAAGAAATTCTTAATTGCTTCTTTGTTGTAATTGTCTTTCTCATCTTTTTTGCTATTCCTCATTTATGCTACTAAAGAATCTAGTGATTATATTATCTCACCCTGTGAAAGTTTTCCTTTGTGTTTTTGGTTTGGATTTCATATTTTATTTAAAACACAGACCCCATAGCCCAATGGATGTGTAGATTGTCTCAACCAACTCGACAACAAAAACCGACCTATTTATTTACCTAGCCTAAAATTTAAAATTTGAAACATTGCTAAATCATATAGAGAGATCCCTCTCTGAAGTTGGAAGGGCTAGATCCCAGCTTCAAAAGTGGTTGGATAAAGTTACCTTAGTAGATTTCTTCTGCTGTCAACCTCTAGGAAATTTACCAAGTGCTAACATAGTGGCGACCGTACTAGGGACAGAACTAAAATTTATAATTTCACGTTTTCTTTTCCCTAAAAAGAATGTCTGTTCCTGAAAGATTGCAAATTTGAGAAGAAAGTAATGTTTAGAGGTTGATTAAAATTTGTACATATTATTTTTGGACTCATAAAAATAATATATATATATATATATATATATATATATATATATATATATATATATATATATATATATATATATATATATATATATATATATATATATATATATATATATAATCAAAAAGAAATCTGGCTCCCAAGAAAATTTATACTTGATCTCATCCAAACCCAGAATCTGCGATAGTGACAGATAACCCAGAACATTTGTTCAGGAAAAATACCGTATTTGAAGACTCAGTAAGTCATACTCCATTTCATAAGTCCTTTTCCTTTTCAGGGGAGCTCGTTACCTTGCAAAAACCTGACTTTGACACCTTTTCCCTACAAATCCTGGTTAGAACACAGTCCGATAGTTTTGTGACTGGAATCATTTTCGACCCAACTGTTTTGCAACCCCGAACCCCTAGAGTTTTGTCCCCACTGCTAAACCACAAACCACTCCCTTGGTGATACCCAGTCCCTCCTCGTCCTCGTCTTCAGTCGCTACCTCACTGATCATCCAGTTTGATATCCCAACTCCTCCACCCATCATGGCGGCTATATATGATCCCTTGGTGTTGGTTGCGCCTCTTCATGCCATGCCCCAAGACTATCAAATGAGACTTCCACAGTTTGATGCAACAAGACCTTTAAATGCCCAAAATCACGTTGATAAAATGAATGATTATTATGATCTGCATGAAGTAGATGAGGCTGATGTTCAAATGAGATTGTTTTCCCAAATTTTGACAGGTGATGTTAAAAAATGGTACAAAGGTTTACGTTCCACCTCAATCCTTGACCTTACCGCATTCCAAAGGAGTTTTCTAGATAGAGGGGAGGTAAAGAAAAACCCTCTCCAAATCTTGTCAGAATACGAAAATATTAGAAGAAATCAAGGTGAGACAGTGCAAGATTACTGCACTCGTTTCAATAACCTGTACAATGCAATCCCAACTGAAATCAAACCTCCACAAGGTTTGGCATTGATAAAATTCCCTGATGGTTTTGACATTGATATGTCATACCAACTAAGGGAAAGAAATTATGCCACCCTGGAAGACATGCAGAAAAGTGCAATAAGTGTGGAGGCCAATTAGTTGGCAAAAAGGGCACGTTAGAGGTCAAAGAGGAGAGTCACAATTAAAGAGGAACCTTCCACATCAACCTTAGATTCCAAATTGGATTCTTTGGCCAGAGCAATGGAAAGAATGATGGAAAGACTTACCGTGTCAGAAAGAAATCCTCCAAGAGACAACCCACCTGCTCCTCAGGTTCAGAATCCTAACTTCAGGAGAAACCCTCCTCAAATCAGACAAAAAGATCCTAGGGATCAAAGAAAGCAGAGAGGTATGAATCAATAGATCAGACCTCCCCTACAAGAAAATTATGCTGATGAAGGGGAGGAAGTGATTGAGGAACTAGAGGATACTCACATAAATCTCATGGGCATTCACGATAACAAAGCTATTTTCCTTACCCAAGAAGAACAATAACTTTTTCTTCTCAATCAAACAAATGTAAGTGAAGAAGCTAAAGATGCAGAACAATAGGCATTCGAAAATGCCATTTTGGAGGTACACTGGCAGTATAATCTGTGGAGTAAAAAGACAAAATGGATTTCCCCAAAAAAGACGATTGAAACAAAGAAGGTAATCGAAACCAAGAAGGCCTCTGAGCCATCTGCCGAAAAGATTCCTAAAAAGAGCACTGTCGATGTTCCCGTGAAGAAAAACCTTACTACCCTGAAAAGATCGTCACAGCCTGAGGTTTCACCTATTAATCCACGAAGTACCCATGGCCAGAAGAGTATGGTGGACAAACCAGAATTGATGAGCCAAGGCAGGGCTCCTACACCTTTCAGCCTTGAGGGGGAATTATCAAAAGTAAAAATTCCCATCCCACTTTCTGAGTTGATGAACAAAGAGGTTTATCGATCACAGGTGATTAAAGCAATGACCATTGAACCTGATATAGGCACGAAGGCCTTAACCATTGGATCAACAAATCATTCAGATATCGTGAACCTTACAGATGATCAACCTGAACTTCTATTCAGACCTGAAGTAGATGGCTGGGACGATAATGGTGATGTCACTCCTTTTTACATCAGTCTAAACATACATGACCTGATCTTGCATAATGCTATGATAGATTCGGGCGCTTCCCACAATTTGATGCCGAAAGCAATGATGGAGAAACTGGGACTAGAGGTCACCAGACCTTATAAAGATCTACATTCATTCGACTCCAGTAAAGTTAGATGTATTGGTCTGATCAAGGACCTATGTATCACCCTGGTTCAAATTCCTACAAAGAGCATGGTAATGGATGTGGTAGTTGTAGACATCCCTCTGAAGTATGGAATGTTTCTATCCCAGTCTTGGGGGGCTAAGTTGAGAGGTACCCTGCAGTTGGATATGTCGTATGCCACTATCCTAGTTTTCAGGCAACAAAGAAGGCTATACATAGAAACATTGATGAAATACATGGTCAGTAGCCAGGAAAAACCACACAATTATCCTCTTTACTCCATGCATTATGACTTGGATTCCTTTATCCTATATAACGATGGTGACATGGGAGGGAAAAACCCTCAGCTAGTAGAAGATACATCTGGTCCAGATGAAGGCCCAGAAATCATTGAGGTAGAAAGGATAAAAAATATGATAACTGAAGAATTACCAACAGATTTCTGGAGCATGGATTTTGATGGAGCAGTAAGCAAAGAATGAGCTGGAGCAGGAGTTTGGCTGCATAACCAAAGAAACAGGTATTCAGAAAACCATTCTTATAGATTAAATTTCCAATGCACTAACAATATTGCCGAGTATGAAGCCTTGATGCTCGATCTGAAGCTTTTGAAAAGAGTTGGTGCTAAACAGATTATGGTAAGAGGTGATTCTGAGTTGATAATCAAGCAAAACAAAGGTGAGTACGCTGTGAAACACCCATGTCTCATAGCTTATATGAATGTTGTTCTTGATGCCCTTAGATGTTTCACTAAATTTGACTTGCAGGTAATGCCGAGGGGAAAAAACATTCAGGCGGACGGATTGGCTACGTCAGCAGCCATGTGTAAGATTCCTTTCCACTCGACTCGCCCATACATTGTGGAGGTGAAATGCAGACCAACCATTCCCAACAATATCAGGTACTGGCAAGTGTTTGGTAATGATGGTCAAATCTAAGACTTTCTGTAGTGTAAAAATTATTTTGAATGTACAAATATAGATTTAGAGAACGAGGATGAAAATGTAAATAGATCTAAGTTTGAAATTAATAGTGTAAATAGTGTATATTCAGGAGAATTAGGCAATGATGAGATGGAGACTGATATTCTGCATTTGAAAAGTAATGTTTTACCCAGGGGCCTAGTTCCTTTAGAGGACTTGTTTGATTTTAACGACGTAGCCAAAAAACCAAAAATTGAAGCCAATGGAAAAGCGGTAGAAGAATGTAATATAGGGACTGAGGAGAAACCCAAGATAGTCAAATTGTCTAAATCATTACCCCCTGAGAAAAAACTCAAATACATTGAGCTGTTCAAAGAATATTCAGATGTATTTGCCTAGGGTTATGAGGATTTGAAAGCTTATGATACTAGCATCATACAACACAGGATTCCAATAAAAGAAGACCAAAAACCATTCAGACAGAAACTTAGGAGGATAAATCCCAATTTTCTCCCTTTGATAGAAAAGGAAATCAAAAAAATGTACGATGCCAAAATCATAGTCTCGTTGCGTTTTTCCAAATGGGTCTCTAATTTGGTCCCTACAAGTAAGAAATATGGGGAGATCAGACTTTGCATAGATTTCCAAAATGTGAATAAGGTCTCCCTAAAGGATAATTACCCCTTGCGAAAAATGGACCACATCCTTCAAAGGGTAGTCGGATCCAGTCGAATCTCTTTGCTGGATGGTTTCTCGAGTTACAATCAGGTCCTCGTCCACCCAGATGATCAAGACAAAACCACTTTCACCACACCATGGGGCACTTTCATGTATGTGAAAATTCCTTTTGGTCTGATGAACGCGGGAGCCACTTTCTAGAGAGCGATGGATATCGCCTTTGTGGAAGAATCGGGTAAGTTTATTGTCGTCTATTTGGATGATGTAACTATGTTTTCCCGATCTGATGATGAACACCTGCGACAACTCAGACGAGTCTTTGAGAAATGTAGAAGGTTTTGGATTTATTTAAATCCTAAGAAAAGCCTTTTTGGACTAGAGGAAGGCAAACTTCTAGGACACATCATCTCCAAGGACGGAATCAAAATAGACCCCAGCAGAATCGAGGCCATACAAAATTTAGACCACCCAAGAAACCTCAAAGAATTACAGTCTTTTATCGGGAGAATAAACTTTCTACGAAGATTCATTCCCAATCTGGCAGAGCTCCTCAAAAAAATTACAAATATGCTAAAAAAGGATGTAAAAATAAAATGGGACACTGAGTCCAGACAGTCTTTCGAACAAGTCAAACGAGCACTCACAGAGGCCCCTGTCTTGATCAGTCCTGATTTTACTAAGGATTTCTATCTTTTTTCTTTCGCTTCTGAACATACTATAGCATCGATATTACTACAAAAGAAAAGCGAAGGGTATGAACAACTCATAGATTTATTTAGTAAAGCGTTAAGAGACGCTTCTCTGAATTACAAGATAATGGAGAAACAAGCTTTTGCCTTGGTAAAACCTATAAAATATTTTAGGGTCAAAGTAGAACAGCAGGATCCCCTGGCCATTGTGTCACAAACAACCATGCCACAGGTCCCAAAAGAGAAAAGGCCTAGGCAAGATTTATCTCCGCACAAAGGTATCATTAGAAGAATTCCAGCTGCATACCAAGAGGCCTAAGACTTTTGTTGTTCCTGGCCCGATCAGGGAAAAAGAAGCCCCGTCTACTACAGTGACCAAAGTTGATAGGCCACCCTTCGATTCGAGCCTCCATAAGGTCATAACCTTAGCATTGCCAGAAAAATCTACAAATTCTCCATTGACCACCCAGCCAGGCAAGGTGGGACCGAAGATGAGTATCTTCGAAAAGTATGAGCTGATCAAGAAAAGGAACTAGACCTTGACCAGAATTACTTGTGCCCAGTTCTGGAAGCAGAAATCGACTGTGCAACATAGGCTGCTGTCGACATTCGACACTGACAAGGGCAGAATGCATATGGCATTCCTCTAGGAATAGGTACCAGATCCAAAGGTGATCACTGACTACAAAAGGGCCACCTTTGAATTCCAAATGAAGGACGTGCATCCAACCGATCAAATGGATCTGCACAAGAAGATAGGGGAAATGGTTTTCTATACTTTGGTGCATGCTTCCACTACTGTGTCCAAATTGCAGGTGTCCCTGAACAATGTTGAAACACAACTCAAGTTGGAGAAGATATCGTCCTTTGCCAAGGACAACATGATCAAGACTTTGGAGGAGCCGGTCCTCAAGATCGGTTATGATCCTTCGAACGTGAAAGCAGTTGAGGAAATGATAAAGAAGAAGAATGATGACATAGCCTCCTTGAGAAAACAACTAAAGCTCCCACCCACAGAGGATTCGCAGGCGAAGGAGATAGCAGAGAAATAAGGAGAGAATGATGAAATGCTTAAGCTACTCATGGAGAAAAACGCACAGCTAAAGGAGATGGAAGCTAAGAGGGAGAAGCTAGTAAAAGAAAAAGAGCAACTAAATCCAATGGAAGTCATTCCATTGAATTCCATTCCAATTTCAGGAGTGAGCATAACATCAGTGACAGATGTCCCATTTGTGACTCCATTGACATCCCTAGAGAAGACATCTGACTTGGCTAAGTCTATGGAAAAGATGAACCTGCAAGAAACATAAATTAGCAGGCTTAAAAATGAGATTGAGAACCTTCAGGAACTCAAATCTTCCTTTCAGAGCAGCCTCTCCAAGGAAAAGAAGGTGACAGATCAGCTCAAACAGGAGTTACAACAACCCCGGAACAAAATAGTGGCAGGAAAGACTTTAGCCGAGGTTAAAGAAAGTGTATGGACAGACATCACCAAGTATATCAACGAGATATGTCCCATGATACAGATCATGTTTGAGTAGAATGAATTGGTGCAGAGAAGCAAATAGGCCATTGAAAAGATCAGATCAGAATTGGGAGAGATGCCAACACAGGTGAATGAGATCATCAAGTTCCTAAATTCTAAGACCAGGGAAGAACTGGAAGAGCTGAAAATTGAAGACAGAACAAAGACCATCCTTGAGGTCAAAAGAGTTTTTACCAAGAGAGGATTAATGCTTCAACTGGAAGAAAAGGTTCAGGCCATGGAACTGGGGGTACAAAGATTCTTCAGTAAGATTGAGGCTCTACAGAAGAAAGGTCTACCTGGTTTGAAGGTAATCAATGATAAATTGATGACACTCCCAGACTACAAGAAGAGATTGGCTAATGTGGATAAGGACAATTAAAAGTTTGCAGGAATTCAAGGCAGCATCACTGGCAAAGAATTTCTAGATTCTTTTCAGTGGGACATCAATATCCAACATGAGATTCGATACATCTTCCTCACCAAGCCGACCTTCGCCAAGTACATAGAAATGGATGAAGTGTATCGACTGCTACTCAAAGTCAACATGCCCAGTCATCTTCGATGGGAGGAACTCTATGATATGATTGAGTAGCAGATCAGTTGTCCCAGTCCATTCATTTGTCCAATCAAATAAGGTCATGCAGAGGCTTCATCAACGGTCCACCCAGAAATCAGCGTGCAGTTACACCACATCATCAAGTAGTTCCTAGATTTATGCAATTTGTTAAGTTAGTTAGGCTAAAAATAGATTTAGCACGTCCTGATCATTAATGACAGGATCGTTTGTAATTTGAGTTATAATTACTTCATCTTTAGAAGTATTGAGGGTTGTTGATCTTCAAACCCTGATGCTATCAGGCTGTAATATTTTTGAAGAAATCTTCCATTAATACAAACAGGCACTTTTATAGGATTCTTGCGTGTTTCACTGGTGATTTTTTTCTCTCTAAGTTAAATGTTATTCTCGCTTTGTTATCATATTGTTTTCTAAATCTAATCTTTAGAAGTAACGAATGTTGCAAGATTTATCTTGTACACCCTGTTTCTAACTCAAAAGATTTAAGTTTTTATCTTATCATTTTACCATAAAGAAATTCTTAATTGCTTCTTTGTTGTAATTGTCTTTCTCATCTTTTCTGCTATTCCTCATTTGTGCTACTAAAGAATCCAATGATTATATTATCTTGCCCTATGAAAGTTTTCCTTTGTGTTTCTGGTTTGGATTTCATATTTTATTTAAAACACAGAACCCATAGCCCAATGGATGTGTAGACTGTCTCAACCAACTCGACAAACACTACGACACCGAAAACCAACCTATTTATTTACCTAGCCTAATATTTAAAATTTGAAACATAGCTAAATCATATAGAGAGATCCCTCTCTGAATTTGGAAGGGCTAGATCCTAGCTTCAAAAGCGGTTGGATAAAGTTACCTTAGTAGAATTATTTTGCTGTCAACCTCTAGGAAATTTACCAAGTGCTAACACTGTGTAAAACTTAGGCTTCACAATCGACAATCATAAGTATACGGTGGATGTAGTTCATACAATCATCCTAGTTGCAATAACCATTGACCCCAAAAGAACTAATAGCTACAATAACCACTATTTAATTGTGTAGAAGCACCACACACACAAATGCGGTATGCATGAGCAACATTAAGAAATTGTAACCAATGCCATCTAAACATCCAAATAATCCTTAGTGAAAAAATACTAGTGACTGTGTATTAAACAACCAATTCACCACTATCATAAAAATAAATCGACCTAGAAAGTTGTGGCAACGACACATATCATTCATCAATTCGGATTAGGGAAACGACCCTCTCAATTAACAATATTGAGTTATTAACCATAAGGAGAGAGACTATGTGTATTGAATTATTCACTTAACAGTGCAGGGTTTAACATTGTTATAAAAGTGGCAGTAACTATATGTCAAACCAGCATGACTGTCATATGACCAACTGGGTGAGTGTGTATTCAAATTAATCGACAATACATTCAATCCACAATAACCCATAATAAACTTGACAGGCTCAACATCCTTCTCTATAAACTACAACCTAGATGGTTAATGGATTTATCTATAACCAACACAGGGAGAACTGAGCCAACTCCTCATAATGGTGAAAAATCCAAGCGAAATGGTGCACATATAGGAAGAACCATGAATCATTTGTGGACAATTAACAAATCTATGACAAGGGGCTATAACAGAGGAGAAAGACTCAAACTCTGCATGTAACGATTCTTAACACACATAGGGTATAAACCTTGTGGTTCTCCAGTCAACAACCACAACTGTGAAGTGGATACAGGTCCGAGAACTTAACAAAATAACCCACTATGAAACCCCTTACTGGTGGAAACAACTAATGCTCTAGTGAACAAAACACAGTGACGTAGAGTGTCTCCAAAAATCAAACCCACAAAATCCTGGGAATGAACAAGTGATGCAAATGCATGAGGACAACCATCTGACCCAAGAACAAACAAAAACCCTCCAACTAAACCAGCCAAGATAACTCGGATGATCAACAACTTCTATGAATTAAAAACTATTTCAAAAAGAACCATCAACGCTTCATTCCAAGAACACAAATTTACATAGTTGCAATTCTTAAGGAAACAAAAACTAATACAATCGATCCATTAATCATTTCATAACCATAGAAGACTAATGAATGGACAAAAAAAGACATACCTATTAAGAAAGAACCTTAAAAGGCGAGTTGGCTGAGTGGTTCTTCTCTTCTAGGAAGTTAGAGCATAACCCCAGCAATGAAATTGAGCAATAGCCCAATTAGGGTGGCGGCCAGCGAAGGTGAAAAGGTGATGTGCAATAAATGCACATTGCCTCCATTCATAGTGCATTAATTCCCTAGTACATGCCATTGAGCTTTACATTGGCATAATTAATCAACCATGTATCGAAACCATCACTGATTAAAACCAACAACGAGGCCATATCACATTTCTAACTTATGACATAACATAATTCAACCAAGTTACATATAATTCAACAATTCTCATAACCATTAGCATCTATTACCTTACGAAACGTGCCACCAACATTTCATGCCATATGCATATTAACCATATAACTCAATCAAATTGCATAACTATTACGTGTTAGCTAGGATTTTCCAATAATCATTTAAATATTTCATGCATATAGTATAGCATAACTGAAATTATTCCTTTTTCATTTGTTGCATTGCTTTCATTTCTTTTGAATTGTTTGCATGTGGTATAGTAAAATTGCATAACTAGATTCCTCTTCTTTTTCATTTGTTATAATACTTTTTCTTTTCTCCAAACTTCCTTTTATGTATTTTCACTAACATGTTTGATGTGCAGGGGTAGTAAGAACATATAACAATGACATTTGTGAATGGCATAGGCTTTGGTAACATAAAGAACCACCACTTCATAAGCTCAAATCATATATCCAATAACAAAAATATCTCATCAACCATGTAAGTCATGTCGCATATCATCACAACATAAAAAATGAACAGATTTGATCTTCAATAGTTCAAGGGGGTCCCACCTACTAGTATTATTTAGCTTTTATAATAATAGGCTTTAGCAACACTTTGCAGGTGAAACTTTGTTGACGTTTTTTAATTGTCAACAACTGGGAGACAATTTTTAAGGGAACAATTATTTATTAAACTTTACTCATACCATCATCTATTTTAAGGCCAACCATGTCCTAAGAAGGCATAGTTTTCTAGGTACTGGGTTTATTAACTTACCTGAGCTAGAACCACGACGTTCCCTTCAATACGTACTACATGCTCCAAGGGTTCCACTCACCTACATTCTTTCTTTATTTGTGTAACATGCCCTTCAAGATGCACTATGTGCTCCAAGGATGTCACTCACCTCTTGACTGAATTTTGTAGATGCGAAACACTTGGAGTCAACACTCCGTTAGGTGATCTTGTGGGAAACTAAGGGCCTCTAAGTAATAAGGACACTTCCTTATTGTGCACCCCTTAGAAACATTGTGAGTGACTCTCACAGTTTTCCCTTATGACATCGTGGGTCTTCTTGAACTACGTAATCATTAACCTATAGTTCGAGCCATGGTGGGAGTGATAGTAGGCTATGGCAGGGATGCTACCACACCTCTCCCTCAATGTCTCTGGTTGTTGTGCATGAGCCCTTTACTCCACATGTGAGTTTGGTTGTAAAGCTATCATCACCCTGCATCAATCAACGAAACATGTCAGCTATAACAATCAACATCTTAATATCTAGTCATATGTCACATCTGTAATATCAAAACATTCAAACCATAACAGTCCACTCCCTGACTCAATCTAGAGTCCAAGGAGATCCATTGATGTCGTCGACATCCTCTAACATCCATATTCATGCACACTCAGGAGAACCCAGTCAATAGCACATGTCGATGTAATTATATAAAAAATAACATATCATAAGATCCACAATATCTCATAATCATAATCAAAACAACCAATTGTATAAAGAACTAGATAACTTGCATGAAAGTGTCCTCAAAGTATAAGTCCACTCAATGCACACAAAAGTGGGATGTTACACATGTTATTTGTATTTTTGAGATATAGAGGATTTCGATTATGCTAGATTGCAACAACGAAAGTGATAGAATTCAGGCATGTCTATGTACATGGACATGGACAAATTCGGTTGTGTCCATGTACATAAGCCTGAATTCGGCCCTGCCCATGTACAGGGACAAGTTCAGATTCAAGCCTTTCCCTGTACACAAACATGGCCAAATTCGATCCTCTCCATGTACATGGACATGCGAGATTACTACATCACATATTACAATATCACATATTAATCTTATTACAGATATTACACATATGCCCATTTAATGTTAGTTTTGATAGTTTTGTTAGAGTTAGAGTTAGTTTAAATTAATTAGATTTTTTTTGTTAGAGTTAGAATTTGTTTAAATTAATATAAATTTGTTTAAATTAGTTTATATTGAATTATGTCCCTGTCGAGTTTAGTTTAGTTTAGATTGAATTTGAGTTAGAATATTCAGTCCATGTACATGGACAAGGCAGAATATACATTTTCTCTAATATTTTCCCCACCCCCAAATTAATATAGAGTCATAATGTGACGTTAAATATATAATAAATGGAAAGAAAACCAATAATATTTTTTTCATGAATGGAATTGGGATTTGTAGATTGTCAATCTTAGTTTATACATAAAATTAAATGGACAATGTTTCTTCAATTTGTTTGATTATTTGTGTCATGTTTCCTTGAATATTTAATGGATGTGTGTGAAAGAATTTCAATTATGGTAGATTCTAATAATTAAAGTGGTACCATTTTTTGAATATTTAATGGATGTGCATGTTATTTGTATTTTTGAGATATAAAGGATTTCGATTATGCTAGATTGCAACAACAAAAGTGATAACATTTTTTTTATCAAATTGTAGAATATAGAATATGTTATATTATAATATATAACATATGTTATATATTATAATATATAACAAATGTTATATATTGTAGTATATAAAAGATGTTATATATTATAATACATAACATATTTTCATGTCCCTATACATGGACAGGGTCGTATTCGTCCGTGTCCATGTATAAGGACATGCCCGAATTTGGGCTTGTCCTTGTATAACATATGTTATATATTATAATATATAACAAATGTTATATATTGTAGTATATAAAAGATGTTATATATTATAATACATAACATATTTTCATGTCCCTGTACATGGACAGGGTCGTATTCATCCGTGTCCATGTATAAGGACATGCCCGAATTCGAGCTTGTCCCTGTACATGGACAGGGTCGAATACGGCCTTGTCCATGTACAAGGATAGGCATGAATTGGGGCATGCCCCTGTACATGGACAAGGTCAAATTTGTCCCTGTCCATGTATAGGGACAGAACCGATTACAACATGACATATTACAATATCGCATATTATACATATTACACATATGTCCATTTACTATTATTTTTGTTAGTTTCGTTAGAGTTAGAGTTAGTTTAAATTAATTAGAGTTTGTTTTGTTAGAGTTAGAATTTGTTTACATTAATTTAAATTTGTTTAAATTTTTTTAAATTGACAGGGTCAATATCCATGTACAGGAACAAGCCTAAATTCGGGCTTGTCCCTATACATGGACGAATTCAGTTGTGTCCATGTATAGGGACATGCTTGAATTTGGGTTGTTCATGTACATGGATAGGGGATGGCCCTGTCCATGTACATGGAAAAGCTTGAATTTGGGACTATCCATGTACATGGACGGGACCGAATTAGGCACTGTCCATGTACATGGACATGCTTGATTACGACATCACATATTACAATATCACATAATGTGTGATTTGTTTCTCTCTTGGGATGGTCCATGAGACCTAGGAGTAGTTAAGAAGACCATGATCACATTATTGATATTCCTTGTATGATGGTATGATAAAAGATTATAAGTAATATCATGAGAATCATGTGGACATTTTTCCATTAAAGAATAACTTAATGGTTGACTTTATCTTGAAAACACCCTTTCTTGACTTACACCCCCCTTGTTTGTTATTAGAGTTGAATTTTTTTAAGTTAATATAAATTTGTTTAAATTAGTTTAAATTGACAGGGTCGAATTCGGTCATGTCCATGTACAGGGACATGCTTGAATTCGAGGTTGTCCCTATACATGGACATGGTCAAATTTGTCCATGTCTATGTACAAAGACAGGCTCGATTACAATATCAGATATTACACATATTACACATATGTCCATTTAATGTTAGTTTTGTTAGTTTTTTTAGAGTTGGAGTTAGTTTAAATTAATTAGAGTTTGTGTAGTTAGAGTTAGAATTTGTTTAAATTAATTTAAATTAGTTTAAATTAACAGTGTTGAATTTTGCCCTGTCCATGTACAGGGACAGGCCCAAATTCAGGTCAATCCTTGTCCTCGAATTTGGGTTGTTC
This sequence comes from Picea glauca, assembly GCA_000966675.3. NCBI lineage: Eukaryota > Viridiplantae > Streptophyta > Pinopsida > Pinales > Pinaceae > Picea > Picea glauca. Next base: position 460,508 of record JZKD02S1843718.1, read on the forward strand.
TTGTACATGGACAAGCTCGATTACAACATCACATATTACAATATCACATAATCTGTGATTATTTTCTCTCTCCAAGATTTCCCATGAGACCTAGGAGTAGTTAAGAAGATCAGGGTAACATTTTTTTATCTTCCTTGTATGCTCAGATGATAAAAGATTATAAGTAAATATCATGAGAATCATATGGATATTTTTCCATTAAATAAGAACTTAATTATTGACTTTGTCTTGAAATCACCCTTGCTTGAATTACGCCCACGCCATATTTGTTGTCTGGGTTTTTGGATTTGATCTTTTCTTTTACCGAAAAAAAGTTAATCGCCTTGACTTTGCAAGAATTTAATTGTTGACTTTGTCTTGAAACCACCCTTTCTTGAGTTACACCCCCCTTAATTGTTGTGTGGATTTTTTTATTTTTTCTTTGCTTCTGCCTAAAGAAAGTTAGCTTCCTTGACTTTATAACCCCCTCTCTTGACTTGTTTTTTTCTTTATGATTTTCATGATTTAACAATTAATATTTCATGATATAAAATATTATTTGTCTAAATTATTTAATTATTTAATTCAGTGACTGTGACCCCTCTAGGATAATTCTTCTTGGTATTTTACATTTTTCCTTAGATATATTCTTGGTTATTGTTTGAGAATTCTAGTTCTCCTAGTTGTTGTCTCCCTCGTCATATTTTTGTTGGTGTCTCCCTCCTCATCTCCTTGCTAATGCCACTCTATGTATGTTGTCATTATCTTCTATTGTTGGTGCCACATGTGTATGTTGTTGGTTAGTCTATTGATATTTAACCCTAAAAGTTCTTCTTGGCAATTTATTCTAGGTGTCATGATGATATCTTCCCTGAGGGTTTGATCAATGATCCCTTGAATTTTTTTCTGAGCATATATCTAAGAGGATAGCAACAACATATCATGTAATATTGTTTCTTATTTTAGTATTAAGTATATATATAGATTATATTCTACATGTCACATTTTTTTTTATATTTAAATATTTTCATGTTTATTATATATAGAATCTTACTAAAAAATACAATTGTTCTATTTTTTTCAATATATGCTTACCATGCTTTGAAGTTGTTATAAATGCTTAAATTATTGTGTTCTAAATTTATTATTTTCATTTAATGTTTCTATAACTTATGAAATTTCATATTCATGAATTTTCAAAGGATATATATTGAGGCGAGATGTTGAGACAAGAGTCTCCAAACATTCCTTGAAAACTCTCTAGGCTATCTCATGAAAGAAGAAGAAGAACCCCTTGTTCGACTGGGACTCTGAGTGACCAACAAAAATATAGCCAGAGGAGGAGATTATCAAATGAGACTGTGAATAGATCATGTTGAGAATGTGCTCAAAATAGTGTTATGGTTTCAACCTTCTTAGATAGGTTGCACATTAATACTCCAACAACGAAGAATGTAGGGAATACATCCAGACAAGAAAATATGTTTGGTAATTTTCTTTGATTTTCTACTTTTGTGTGTGTGTGTGTGTGTGTGTGTGTGTGTGTGTGTGTTTTAAATTTTCTTATGTTAAATTATGTTGTTAAATGTTGAAATTACTTTCAAATGTGTATGTGTAGACAATGATTTTAATGTGAGGGAATATAATGAAAGAGAGAGTGGGTATCATGAAGATTCTAATGTTGGTGAAGAGGGTGAAGGTGGATTTAGGAGACATTTTCAAGAAAAAAAATATTACATGCCTAAGTTCACCTATCCTTCAAATGTTGGTTATGAGCTTCCCTCGGAATGGATTACTGAAGCAATGACCCTCGATCAATGCTCAGGTGTTAAAATCAGGTTGGAAAATGATTTGAGGAGATTTGATCTCCCTAGGGAGAGTAAACAAAGCTTGGAGATTGTTTTGCATTAATTACAAAACTTTATGGATACATATCAAAAGATGGGGCCAATGATTGATAATTTTATTGATTTGATGAAGAGATGGAAATCAAAGGTGATGGGACCTAATAAACAGAACGTAGTAAAAAATAAAGTTTCAAAAGAAAATGCAATTTCTATGTTTAATTTCAAATATGGGCCAAAGAGAAAGATGTTGAACGTGCGATATTTTAACCACTCCAACATAGAAGGACATCATATTTATAATAGATTTTTGGTAGCATATGGGAAGTTGTCGTGGAATGATGAGGTTCCACATTATTTTTGTAGACATTTTTATGCAGAGTTTTTCATGGACATGCACCCTGATTATACTAGCCAACCATCCAATTCTTATGGGGCTGGTAAATGATAGACATATGATAAAAAAGGGACATATATAAATGAAACATTGCAGAGGCCTCTGTTGGAGCCGCCTTTATTTTTTGGCCTATCACAATTTTCAATTCGATACTTGAAATCTAAAGTTGATTGTCTTTTTCCTTCTGAGATGATGAGACCTCTGAAACCCGGTCACGTGAGTGGCGATGCTTCTCTACTCTCAAAACAAGTCCACTGTCGTAAGAACATTCGCTCCTTTTTTATTACTTTGGGATCTCGCAAGTCAGATACTATAATCCATGAGTTCACATGTCTTTAGTCACGAAATGGCGAAGTCATTTTATATTTCTACTCAAAATAGTAACCAGGGTAAAATCTTTTAACTCATGATTAGACGACGTCGGGGTTTCGTGCCTCGGCATTTGCCAAGTCTGAAATTTTATTGTTATAGCCCCAAGAGCCAAGAGCGTGAAGTCCTATCTGGATAACCCATTTCAAGCATCAAAGGAAAAGAAGTTAACCATGGTAAATGTCGTTCTCGGCATTTCGCCACTCGGCACTAACTTTTTCAAAAGTCTCAACATCTAATCCCTAACTCACGAAGGCAGGATTTAATTATAACACAATTAATTAATCGCCTAATCCAAGATTTTCTTCCCCTTAATTGAGTCTTAATTATCGCCATCTCGTGGTTTCGCGACTTGGCATACTAGTCTCCTAGAAATTTGTCTTCGAAGTTCCGAGTTGTGATGTGGCGAATAAAATGATTATAAAATTAATTATGCCACAAATCGTGATTACCGTTAATTAAGCCAAAGTCGATCCTCGCGATCTCGCAAGTTGGAGACTCAAAGTGTTAAAAGGAAATCCACGTGGTAACGAATGACGAGAAGTTGATTAACGATTGGTAAGATTTGATTGATCAAGCTAAAACAAGATATATCCCACGCCTCAAGGCTTGCACGTTTCTCGAGGTAGCCATTTCTCTCCATACTTCGACTGACTGTCAAACCGGCAGAAATTTATGACATTTATGAAGATTTAGGGTAAATCCATGCATATAAGATTGGATTTTTATGCAATTAATTTATTTCTAATTACGATTTGATAGGATTATTTTGAAAAGTACCGAGTTTTCAAATATATATGAGAGTTTCATTTCATTCTAACGAACACGTTTTCATAAGCATGCAGAGCTCATCACTTCTGAGTAAACTAATTTCTGCATGTATACGCAGTTTTACCGTAGAAGAGAGAAAACACAAGCTTCGGCTATGGCTGCATGGAAGGCAGCAAAGGCGAATGTCGAGGTCGTAGGACAAGGCTCAGACAATTTCTCCGACACTTCGCCCCGAAGTATCGACTCGGTCCCCAACTAGTCATTTGTTTCAGACATGCTGCAATCTGAATTGGTTGACTATTCAGATGACTTAGAAGACAATGAAAAGGATGATCTAAACACCAAATACAAGATAGTTGTCCAATCTGGAATGCATAGGGTAGCAGCCAGACTACGGTTTCTCCCATACTATGACATGATATGATGGGCGTTGGATCACGTAGACATACCCACCAGGACTATCATGAATGGGTAGCGAGTCACAGTCGGGACTTTTAGGCCCAAACATATACAAACCATGTATAAGCTCCTGACGACGTCTGATTACACATATGGCACTGAGTTCCTGGAGGAATTCAAGGAGAAAGAGTGCACCCGGTATGATAAAACCATGCCAGGTTTGATAAAAGATTGGGTTTCGCATACCGTGAAATTTAGAGCAAATGACCAGGGCGTTTATTCAATCGCTTCGTTGGAGCCACAGTATAAATATGTGGCCATGATGACATGTCAGATTTTTGGGAGAGAGGACACATTGCATTTTTTCATTGCGTGAGTGCCTCCGATGTTTCGGGTCGTAGAAGGTTTCTCTTTTAATTGGGAAAATATACTCTCGAACAGTTTGGCCAACCGGGTCATAGAGTATCGGGAGTAGAAGGAAAGTGGGAGGCCGTCCTCATTTTTCATGTCCGCATATATAATGGAGGCGATATGTTCCATGACACCGTTTCCATTGATGGGCTGGGCTTGGACTTCGGCTGAAGCCAGACCCATACATATGTATCATGAAAAGATATGGGAAAATAAAGCGGAGAAGTTCGCATATGAAATTTTTAACTGGGTAATGGTGCCCCTGCATATCACAATTTTTTGTCACCCACCACCGCATATCTCAGATAGTATTGCAACAAATCTGAGTGGCATAGCGGATTGGTACATGGAGGCAGAGTTCTAGTACTTCAGAGTGTTTGGGGCTATTGTTCCCCCAAATGCACTGCCATTGTTCATTCCCGACAAGTTGGCTTGTCGCGAGGTTGCCTGGCAAATGGTAATTGGCGGGGTGAGTAAAGAATTAAAAGGGTACTCCAAGAAGGTATGGCCATATTTTCCCATTCGGCTGGATTCCTATACTTTATTAGATTGCGAGCATGCCAAATCCGAGGCTGCAGCCCTAGAAGACCTGAATTTGGTCTCCATCGAGTATAAGAAACATGATCCACAAAGGGTGGTGAGAAACCATTTCGCTAATTGTGGAGTCAAGTGTTTTGAGCATGAGAATTCACCCTCGGATGACATTTTCTAAGGGGCGAGGTCTTATGAGGAAATTCTAGCCGGAATCCAATCCTTATCACCCAAAGACACAACCGCTGTATTGAAATTCCAGGAACATAGACGAAGTTGTCTTCCTGCTGTGTTGCGAGGAGGGAGTTTGGGTGTTTCCGAGATGGAATCGAAAGTTGTTGAAGGGTCCAAGGATGCAACTCCTGAATCTGGAAAAAACCAAGACAAGGAGGGAAAAACGAAGAATCCCGAAGTAGAGGTAAAGACTCCGGACCCACCAAAGAAACAGAACCTGAAGACTGAGATAAAGACTCTAGAACCACCAAAAAGGCAGAGTCCTGTCAATACTCCAGGAAGATCAGCAAAACAAATTAGGGAACCCATCAGTTCTGTCACCCCCTTGCAATCAACACAGGGGAGTATCAAAGAAGGATGGATATTCAATGAGGATCTGAGGCCCATAAGAGCAGAAGAACTTCCTCCAAACGAATTTTTCTTTGATAAAAAGAGAAAAGCGGTGGTGAAAATGGAATTCTACCAAGAGGGAGATTCGACTGCTAAGAAGTTCAAAGTTATGACTGATGGAAAAAATAAAAAGAATGAGCAATTCGCCACGAAGATCGCAGGGACGTTGGGATCATATGCATCGGCTAATCAATTCTCGGTCAGGCTTTTAAAGAACCAGCTCAAAAGAAAAAATCACCTAATCAAGACTCTCGAGGCCAGATTGGCCTCGACCATGTGAAATGCTAGAGGCCAAGTGAGCATGGAGATAGAGAAGGCCTGATTGGATGATAAAAATGAAATAGAGGTACTCAAAACCAAGCTGGAGCAAGCACATCTAGTGGTCCAAGATGGTCGGATACAGGCGGGCCAACAGAGGATTATGATTGAAGAGCTGCAGGCTCGCCTGGTGATCGCCGAAAGTAGAATGATCGACGTGGAGATGTTCAAATCTCATGCCATGGGAATTCAGAGCAAAATCTCTTTGACTCAGCAGAGTTTGCTCACTGGGATAGGAGATATCCGGGAAGATTATCTGTTGGTAAATCATCTTTCCGAGAACTTGACTGCCAGAGAAAGGGATGCAGAGCAACTCGGGTCACCTTCCAGGAGGGAGTGATAGCCACGAATAACAGAGTCTAGGCAGGTGCTTCTAGGCTCTCCATCCTAGAACAAACCAGAGGTAATATTCTGTTGAAATATTGGGAGCACAACATTGCCCTGGGCAAGGAGCAAGCCCAAAAGGTAACCAATTCTTTAGAAGAAGCTTTTAATTCCTTAGACGACGAACTGTTGGGTATGGACAGTGGAGGCGATGCAGAAGCATTAATCTAAATGACTGTGGAACATATCTCACTTGATCTGATAGAGAAGGATGAGAGATATTCGACAGATATCTCTCAGATAGATATGGTGGACATGGCCCAAATTGATAAACGCATGATCAAACCCAGCGCACAACTAAGTGCCCTCGACATCATCGATGCACAAATGGAAGACAATATATAGCAGTTAACCTGAGAATGTTACTTTGTCGAGGCCAGCTGTCAAGCTGAGCCTTCATGACTCGCATCTCAGCTTGTGGAAAGACGTATCGCCTGCACTTAGTCCACGCGAAGACGAGCACCTGGCACTAAGTGAAGACAGAATAGGGGAAATGGAGCGATTGCTCTCTCCTCTGTCGTAACTGAAATTTTTGCGACTATTGAGATTCTACCGGCTTTGTAAAAATTGTATAACTATACCCCAGAGAGAAATAAACAGAGCTGAACCCTTTTTGAATTTTTGTAAGAGAGTTTGTGCATTGAGATTTAATACAAGAAGATCTGAGATTCTCAATTCCGTCACTTGTGTATTACAAGTTTGCTTTCTTGTTCCTCATTTTTCAATTTCAATTCATATTCATAATTGATGTGCTTCGTTATACTTTAGTACGAACACTACTATAACGAATAAATCTGGATTTTCTGTAATTGTTTATTGCCTTTCCTCTGCACCAGCTATCATCTATGTAAGACCAATTTGCAGTTTTAGAATTCTACATATAATTTTTGTTACATTGGTTATTTTGTTACATATTTTCTTCTCCCATTTACTTCGTGAGATTTTCCCCTGGTTGGAACCTAACACCGTAAACGATTCAGTTTTTTTTCTCCCATCTCACCCCTTTATTTAAATAAAATACAGTTACGGGAACGAGCCTTAGATTCACATCCATATTCTAACTCTACGACCACAAGTTCTCTTTTATAAGACCAAGCTGAGAGAACACTCAACCTTTCTCAAAAGTTCTCTTACTTATGTTGTTCCCCCATGACAGTCCCTAGACCAACTCAACCTAATGTCGAACCCAGATTATTGAACCAAGCACACATAACCCTTAACCTTTTCAACACTATCCTTAAAACAACAACTAACCGGATTCAACTTGAACAATCATGGGCAGCCATTGAACGAGACATAAATATTCAGGAACAGTTCGAAGCCAGACAACCCCAACAAAGAAATCTCCCTTAGTTTCTCTCTCCAAAGGTTGAATCCCTCCCCTCTCCATATCCTACCACTTTCAGATGCCTTGAAACTGTACTTTGAGCTTTAAGTACAGACTCAGGAACAACATCTTTCTTGCGTCATTGTCGGGGAACGAAGTTACAAAATCTTTTTCCCTGGGAAAACGACAATTGTTTTTCGTTGAAAGTGTTACCCTTTGATAGTGAACAAAGAGTACACACCTTTTAAGTATTTTTATCTTTCACTTGGTGACTCCATGAAGAAATAAGTTGGCATTCATTCGAAGGAATACCAGACAAAACCCAGACGGTGAGTAGATTACTCCCGTTGCCGATCCCGAAAAAATTCTAAAGGCGAGAGGCTCTTTTAAGCCTACAACTGTTGTTTACGAACTTGAAATCCCATCACCGAAGGATGATAATCCTTCCGAACCCTCAACTTCACTCAGTCCTCACGTTCCTTATCCTTCCTCACCATAATTTCCTCTTCGCGAAGAAAATAAAGTTTCCCTTTTCATTTTCCAAAACCCCCTGTATAACTCCCCACAAACAACGGTGGTAGCTGCCGGAGGAGGAGGTGGAGGGTTTATAGGAGGAGGAAGAGAGTTTATAGGAGGAGGAGGGGGTGTCCCTCTAAGAGGAGGTGGAGGTCAAGGGCCTGCCCCCCTTCCCAGAGTTTTTGTGAAATTCATAGTCCGATACGCTCCTTTAGTATTGCCCAACCCCCTACACGATCTTCCAGAAAATTACATAAAAAATTTACTGAAATTCACCGGAGAGGGGGATTTGACTGCGGCCGAACATATTAATTTTTTTGACCAATTCACAGATATCTTCGGTATCGAGCACGAGGATGTATATTCGAGACTCCTTGTCCAAACTTTTGAAGTTCAGGTCCGAACTTGGTTTCGGAGCCTACCCGCAGCCTCTATCCCGTTATATGATGCTTTGGAAGATGCTTTCCTCAGACAATGGGGCGAGAAAAAATACCATCTCTATTATCTAACTGAGTTTAGGTCTTAGAAGAAAAAGAACTCAGAAACAGTGATGGAATTCATTCTGAGATTCAACAAACTGTACAATAAAATCCCAGCTGAAGTCAAACCTTCTCAACCCGCCGCCAAATTGACCTTCGTCGGACCTTTCGAGCCAGATTTCAAATTACTTTTGTGAGAGCGAAGGGGAGCCACCTTAAACCGTATGCAGGATTATGCAGTAGAAATAGAGTCTAACATGATCACTTCAGGAAAACTTAGGACTAGAATAGAGACTAGAAACTAAGATACCAAGTGCTTTAGGGAACAAGCTGGCCCTTCAGGGTCCAATAGATCCTCAGATGATAGGGTGGAAGATATGGCTAGAGTTATTAGAGAGTTGTCAAATAAAATAACCCGGATGGAACTCGATCAGGCCAAGGCTGACTCTTACCCCAAAAAATATTTCAGGAAAACTCAAAACCCTCCTAATCAACAAAGACAAATAAAATAGGAAGATCAAAAAATACAAGCTCCCTTGAAGAATGAAAATTTTATAGGAGCTAACGATTTTCAAGACTACGAAGATTCAGATAATGACTTCACAAACTTCAGTGATGACTATAGTCAACCATATCTGACTCGCGAGGACTATGAAAAATATTTAAACATGTAACAATTGTTAAATGAGAGTGAAGAGGGTGATCACACTGAGATTTGTGAATCCCAACTGAAAACTGAGATAATGATGGCTAATTTTCAACCAAAATACAACCTGAGATCTAGGAATAAGCCTACCTCCACGATTCAACCCAAGAAAATCCTTCAAAGGTGCCAAGCTTACGAGCCTCCGTCGGATGAAACCCCATTACCCAACAACAAAACTCGAAGAGTAAGCACTCAAGAGACCGAGGTGGAAAAATTTGAAGCTCAAACACAGGAGACTGAACCCGTAAATGAAACTACATCTTCAACTAAGACCATGAATGATAAATTTGTCCAGAAAAAAAGGTCGGAAAGGAATAATTCAGAAGTCACAACCAGAGAAAGAGATAAGGTGGGCGGAGCTTTCAGTTTCGAAAATGAATTAAACAAAATTAAGATACCAATCCCTTTAGTGGAATTAGCGAAAAACCCTGTTTATCACAAACAAATGACCAAAATGATAGGTGTCTCAGAACTAGAAAGCCACTCTGATGTTATAAACTTGGAAGATGATAGACCTAACATCACGTTTGGCCCCCATTTTGAAGGGTCCAAAGACAAAATCGATCCCTTTTATATTACTCTAAACATACATGATCAGTTCCTGCATAATTGTATGTTGGACTCTGGAGCTTCTCATAATGTTATGCCCAAGATTATAATGGAGAATTTGGGTCTCCAGATCACAATACCTTATGGAAATATGTACTATTTTGATTCAAGGAAGGTTAAATGCATGGGGATGATAAAAGATCTAGTAGTTACCCTGGCACAGGTCCCGGTCAAGAGTATCCTGATGGATGTGGTTATCGGAGACATTCCCCCTAAGTATGGCATGTTATTATCTAGGTCATGGGGAGCCAAGTTGGGGGGTTCTCTTCAGCTAGACATGAATTATGCCACAATCCCTGTGTTCGGTGGTAAGTTCACTCGTTTATACAAAGAAACAAGATTAGCATATACGGTCAGTGATCCTCAAAACCCACACAACTTCCCTATTTACATTGCAGACCAAGACCTGGGAAATTGCATCTTTTCTTTTGATGATGGTCTAGATGGTTTCCTGGAGGAAATCAATACAAAGAAGGAAGAGTCAAACCCCATGAAAGAAGAGTTGTGTAATACTGGTGTCTGGAAAATGTATTTTGAAGTTGCTTCATCTTCTGAAGGGGCAGGTGTTGGAGTGCTTTTTGTGGCACCTGAAGGTAATTTCATTGTTCCTTTCTCCTATCATTTGCAGTGGAACATAGATTACACTAATAACATATGCGAGTATGAAGACTTGATCTTAGGATTAGAGGCTGCCAAAAAGATGAATATAAAAAACTTGGAGGTATATGGTGACGCAGAATTGATAGTAAAACAAGTAAACCGACAGTACCTAGCCAGGCATCCCAGATTAAGAGCATATAGAAATTGTTCTTGGGATCTCATGGAATTTTTTTTCTCATCCATAAATATCTATTTCATCCCTCGCGCAGAGAATCTGCATATTGATGCATTGGCAAAGGCAGCTTCAACCTTCTCTCCTCCCACAACCTTCAAACTGAAGTATCACATTGAAATCGGATACAAACCCTCCATACCATATAATATCTGACACTGGCAAGTCTTTGAAGACAAAGAACAGATTAAGAAATTCCTTACAGCAACAGACGAATTCTCTGACAATCATGCTGACCAAGAAAATCAAAATGACTCGAGGTGGATCATGCAAGAAGGAGAGGAACCTGAAATCTTCCGAGAAAAAAATACAGATCATCATATGCTGGTCCTTAAAAGCAATCAGATCCCCAAAGTATTGATTCCTTTGGAAAGACTTTTTGATCAAAATGATGTACCTGTAAAGGCCACTTTGTAGCCCCAACCAGAGGAAGTGGAGGACTATAATTTAGGAACCAAAACGGAACCCCGGATGGTAAAGATATCGAAGTTCCTCCCTCCCAAGGAGAAAGATAAGTATAAAAACTTACTCAGACAATACAAATATGTTTTCGCCTGGTCCTATGATGAACTGAAAACATATGACACTTCCATTATTGATAACAAGATACCTTTGAAGGCCGGGGTCAAACCCTTTAGGCAAAAGCTTAGGAAAATTAACCCCATTCTGTTACCCGTGATAGAAAAGGAAGTTAAAAAACTCTTGGACGCAAAAATTATCGTACCTCGGAGATACTCTGACGGGGTAGCTAACCTAGTCCCAGTCAAGAAAAATAACAGGGAAATCAGACTATGTGTGGATTTCTGAAACTTAAACAAGTCATCTCGCAAAGATAACTACCCGCTGCCCAAGATGGAACATGTCTTAGAAAAGGTTGTTGGAGCTAATCGAATGTCTATGATAGATGGTTTCTCTGGTTATAATCAGATCGCTATGAATGAACAAGACAGGGAAAAAATTGCTTTCACCACACCCTGGGGTACTTTCATGTATGATAAGATGTCGTTTGGTTTGATGAATGAAGGGGACACTTTCCGGCGAGCTATGGACATCACCTTCGTGGGAGAAAAATACAAGTTCATGGTTATTTACCTCGACGATCTGACAGTTTTCTCTAAAACTGACGAAGAACATCTGATGCATCTAAAACAGACTATCGAAAAGTGCCATAGGTTTGGCCTATCCCTGAACCCAAAGAAATCACATTTCTCTATGTGGGAAGGTAATCTTCTGGGCCATGTCATATCTAAGGAAGGAATTAAGATTGATCCTAAGAGGGTTGAAGCGATAGATACTATCACTATCCCAAGAAATATAAAAGAAATTCAATCATTCTTAGGAAAGATAAATTTTCTACGAAGGTTCATTCCCAATTTTGCTGAGATTGTCAAACTGATTACAGGAATGCTGAAGAAGGACAACGGGGTAAATTGGACCACCAAGGCCAGGGCATCGTTCACTCATATTAAAAAATTTATAAGCGAGGCGTCTTTGCTAGAAATTCCGGATTATCTGAAGGATTTTCTCATCTTCTCTTTTGCTTCTGAACATACCATCACCACGATACTCTTGTAGAGAAATGAAGAGGGTTTCTAACAACCGATAGATTTTTTTAGCAAAAGTCTCAGAGATGCAAAACTGAAATATTACATAATGGAAAAACAAGCATACGCAATGGTAAAAGCTTTGAAAGCATTTAGAACCTATGTGCTACATTCAAAAATAATCGTGTATGTGCCTACCAGTTATGTAAAAGACATATTGGTACAGCCGGACAATGACGGAAAAAGAGGTCGATGGCTTGCTAAAATACAAGAATTCGATTTGGAAGTCAGGCCGACTAAATTGATAAAGGGGCATGTTCTGGCCAAACTATTGGATGAGTCAAATCTTAGAGCTCTTGATATTAATTGCCTCCAAGGAGAAGACGGAGACACACACCTGCCCGAGCTAGATGACCAAACAGATCCAAGCAAGATCGATGAAAAGTTCGTAGCGTCAGGCTGGGATAAAGACATAGTGTTCTACTTATTGAACTTGAAATTCCCAACTGAACTATCGTCATCCAAGTGCAGAACTTTAAAACTCCATGTTGTAAAGTATTGCATCGCCGAAAACAGACTATACTAGAAAGATCCACTCGGGTTCCTGCTAGTCTGTTTGGTTGAATCAGAAACTCCACGGGTTATAGAGGAATTTCATGAAGAAGTCTGTGGAGGACACCATGCATGGAGAGCCACAACCTATAAGATTTTGAGAGCCAGATACTATTGGCCAAAACTATTTTCGGACGTAAATGCCAAAGTAGGCACATGCAACCCTTGTCAAATATTCGTTGGTAAACAGAAACTCCCTGCACTACCACTCGTTCCAGTCAAAGATGAAGCTCCATTTCAACAATGGGGTCTAGACTTCATAGGGGAAATTAATCCTCATTCCACTGCTCATCATAAGTGGATCTTAACAGCCACAGATTATTTTACTAAGTGGGTGGAAGCCATTCCAACCAAAAGGGCAACAGACTCGGTGGTGATTGATTTCTTGGAAAACAATATCTTGTAAAGATTCGGGTGTCCCCAAAATATAGTCACCGATAATGCCCAAGCTTTCAAATCTATGGCTATGATCATCTTCTGTCAGAAGTATAATATTGTTCTCGGCCATTCTACTGCATATTAACCCCAGGGGAACGGATTGGCCGAATCATCTAACAAGAGCCTGGTGAACATAATCAAGAAAGTACTGGATGAAAATAAACGGTCTTGGCATATGCACTTGAAATACACATTATGGGCAAACCACATCAACACTAGAAGGTCTATCGGCATTTCGTCGTTTCAAATGGTCTATGGGACGGAGGAGGTACTACCTATAAACCTGGCACTACCAGTGATGAAGCTATGGCAGGATAAAAATGAAGAACCAAATCATGTAACCAAGAGAATTAACCAATTGATCGAGGTTCAACAACACAGAGTTGAAGTCGATGAAAAAATGCAAAAGTACTAGGATGAGATGAAAGCATTGTTCGATCTCAAGGAAAAATACAAGGAATTCCTTCCAGGTGATTTAATACTAAGATGGGATGCCAAGAAAGAGGAAGCCGCAAATCATGGTAAATTTGACCACCTCTGGTATGGGCCATTCAAGGTCTTGGCTCCAGAAGGAAAAAAATCCTTTCTGTTGGAAAACATCGACGGAGAAGTCCTCAGCGCCCCTGTCAACGGGTGATATTTGAAACATTACATGACATAATAGTTGCCATTATATCTAATAAAATAAAATAAAATAAAATTTGTGTACATACATGCATTTTTATTACCCTTCAGACTTTCTGTTTTCTTCTGTTCATAATTTTTAGACATATTTCAAATAAAGTTCATGTTTTCTTTTTACAAGATTCAGCTGCTTGCAAAACTAGTAGGAAGAGTAATTCGCAAGGCGGTGTCATAAATAAATTGGCATGAAATAGGTGATATCTAAAAGTAGCTTCATAATACACAAAGAAAGTGAAAAGAAAAGGTAAAGGTGAGCTTTCTCAATACACATGTTATGAAAGACTGTTAAAGTAAACCAAGGTAACGTCATTCAAACTACAATATCGGCTAAAATGTTAGATAACAGGATTACTGCGTGGTTTGGTAACCTTTGTTTTGAAATGGTTTGAATGATACACTAAAACTAAGAACAATCAGTCAAAAGTAACAATCCCCAAAGACATCTACAAGAGCCAGTCTCGAACTGTTTTGACCTTCTGTATTTTCGATCAATAAATCGCGGCCCTGTATCCTGCCTGTTTTCGGGAATAACTTTTGACAAGATTCCATCTTTTTATTTCATTGCGAAGGGATAAATTTTTTTGTTTTAAACCTCGTAGGTTTCAAAACAGATCTTGATAGGAAAGCGGGTCTTCACAACTATTTAATCTCCTGCTAAGCGAAGGAGCCTTTAGAGCGATGCTAACTTTCCTAGGTTTTTCAACAACATCAGAAGAATCAAAGCTTTCTCAAACAAGATGCCCCTTAAAAATTTATTCCCCTTTTCTCCCGAAGAACGAAGGTGTTGTGAGGGTCAAGGGAAGCTTGGTACTGAGTAATCAAATTAAGTTGACAGACCTATGATGCAAAATATTACACAGATGTCAACCCTAATACAAACCGATTTCCCCCATCTTCATGCTCAACAAATAAAATTATAAGACAGGTGGTGAAAGGAAATTCAGAAATTATTTCCCCCACCTAGTCTAGGAAGACGATGAAAGGAAATTCAGAAATGATTTCCCTCGTCTTAGCATTTAAATGCATAAATATTTTTCGAAGTGGTGAAAGGAAATTCAGTAAAACGGGCTAGATAACTTCACCGGGGTACTGAATAGGATCACTGGCAGTGAATCAATGTCTGAGATATCTGTAAGGATTTTATGCATGAATATCATTCTACTTTGGTAACCAATGCTTTCTAAAAACCCGATCCACATCACAAATTCAGACGGGACTCCCCGATTAAAAATATATAATCTCATTCTTTTGATGCAAGCCGAGAGTCACAAGATCTGTTGAGTCTCCTAGGTTCGTTTTGACTATCTTAAAACATAAACAAAGTTGGTAGTGGGAAAGGGAAAATTGTGAAAGGGACTATAGCTATGTTTGAAAACAGTATCTGATTTTGAAAAAACTTCTCGAGGTAAAGAATGAAGTCTTTTCCCCCCCTTTCGATCCTTTTTCCTTGGATTTGTTTTTCCGCCTGATCGAGCTTTGACTCCATTTACCCAATATTGGCACGTGGTCTATTGTTCTTCCCACCTCACAGGAAGGCGGGATCCCTAGTTGGAGCCTATGTTGGAGCCGCCTTTGTTTTTTGGCCTGTCACAATTTTCAATTCGATACTTGAAATCTAAAGTTGATTGTCTTTGTTCTTTCGAGATGATGAGACCTCTGAAACCCGGTCGCATGAGTGGCGATGCTTCTCTACTCTCGAAACAAGTCCACTATCGTAAGAACGTTCGGTCCTTTTTGATTACTTTGGGATCTCGCAAGTCAGATACTATAATCCATGAGTTCACACGTCCCGAGTCACGAAACAACGAAGTCGTTTTAAATTTCTACTCAATACAGTAACCAGGGTAAAATCTTTTAACTCATGATTAGACGACTTCGGGGTTTCGCGCATTGGCATTCAACAAGTCTGAATTTTTATTATTATAGCCCCGAGAGCCAAGAGCGCGAAGTCCTATCTGGATAACCCATGTCAAGGATCAAAGGCAAAGAAGTTAACCATGGTAAATGTCGTTCTTGACATTTCGCCACTCAGCACTAACTTTTTCAAAAGTCTCAGCATCTAATCCCCAACTCACGAAGGCACGATGTAATTATAACATAATTAATTAATCGCCTAATCCAAGATTTTCTTCCCCTTAATTGAGTCTTAATTATTGCCATCTCGTGGTTTCGCGACTCGGCATACCAGTCTCCTAGAAATTTGTCTTAGAAGTTCCGAGTTGCGATGTGGCGAATAAAATAATTATAAAATTAATTATGCCACAAATCGTGATTACCGTTAATTAAACCAATGTTGGTCCTCGAGATTTCGCGAGTTGGGGACTCAAAGTGTTAAAAGGAAATCCACGAGGTAACGAACGGTGAGAATTTGATTAACGATTGGTAAGATTTGATTGATCAAGCTAGAACAAGATATATCATGCACCTCGAGGCTTTCACGTTTCTCAAGGTAGCCATTTCTCTCCATACTTCGACTGACTGTCAAACTGCCATAAATTTATGACATTTATGAAGATTTAGGGTAAATCTATGCATATAAGATCGGATTTTTACACAATTATTTATTTCTAATTACGAATTGACAGGCTTATTTTGAAAAGTACCGAGTTTTCAAATATATATGAGAGTTTCATTTCATTCTAACAAATGCATTTTCATAAGCACGCAGAGCTCATCACTTCTTAGTAAACTAATTTCTGCATGTATACGCAGTTTTACCACAGAAGAGAGAAAACACAAGCTTTAGCTATGGCTCCACGGAAGGCAACAAAGGTGAATGTCGAGGTTGCAGGACAAGGCTCAGACAATGTCTCCGACACTTCACCCCAAAGTATCGACTCGGTCCCCAACTGGTCATTTGTTTCAGACATGCTCCAATCAGAATTGGTGGATTATTCAGATGACTTAGACGACAATGAAAAGGATGATCTAAACACCAAATACAAGATAGTTGTCCAATCTGGAATGCACAGGGTAGCATCCAGACCGCAGTTGATCCCATACTATGACATGATACAATGGGCATTGGATCACGTAGACATACCCACCAGGACTATCATGAACGGGCAGCGAGTCATGGTCGAGACTTTTAGGCCCGAACATATACAAACCATGTATAAGATCCTGACGACATCTGAGTACACATATGGCACTAAGTTCCTGGAGGAATTCAAGGAGAAAGAGTGCACCCAGTATGATAAAACCATGCCAGGTTTGATAAAAGATTGGGTTTCGCGTACTGCGAAATTCAAATCAAATGACTAGGGCGTTTATTCATTCACTTCGTTGGATCTACAATATAAATATGTGTCCATGATGACATGTCGGATTTTTGGGAGAGAGGACACATCACATTTTTTCATTGCATGGGTGCCTCTGATGTTTTGGGTCACAGAAGATTGCTCTTTTAATTGGGACAAGATACTCTCGGACAGTTTGGCCAACGGGGTGACAGAGTATCGAGAGCAGAAGGAAAGTGGGAGGCCGTCCTCATTTTTCATGTCCGCATATATCATGGACGCGATATGTTCCATGACACCGTTTCCATTGATGGGCTGGGCTTGGACTACGAATGAAGCCAGACCCATATATATGTATCACGAAAAGCTATGGGAAAATAAAGCGGAGAAGTTCGCATATGAAATTTTTAACTGGGTAATGGTGCCCCTGCATATCGTAATTTTTGGTCACCCACCATCGTGTATCTCGGAAAACATTGCAACAAATCTGAGTGGCATAGAAGACTAGTATGTGGAGGCATATTTCTCGTACTTCAGAGTGTTCGGGGCTGTTGTTCCCCCAAATGTGTTGCCATTGTTCATTCCCAACAAGTTGGCTTGTCACGAGGTCGCCCGACAGACAATAATTGGCGGGGTGGGTAAAGAATTAAAAGGGTACTCCAAGAAGGTATGGCCGTCTTTTCCCATTTGGCTAGATTCCTATTCTTTATTATATTTCGGGCATGCCAAAGCTGAGGCTGCAACCCTTGAAGACCTGAATTTGGT
This sequence comes from Picea glauca, assembly GCA_000966675.3. Lineage (NCBI taxonomy): Eukaryota > Viridiplantae > Streptophyta > Pinopsida > Pinales > Pinaceae > Picea > Picea glauca. Next base: position 478,286 of record JZKD02S1843718.1, read on the forward strand.
CTCCATCGAGTATAACAAACATGATCCACAAAGGGTGGTGAGAAACCATTTAGCTAACTGTCGGCTCAAGAGGTTTGAGCATGAGAATTCACCCTCGGATGACATTTTCTGAGGGGCAAGGTCTTATGAAGAATTTCTGGCCTAGATCTGATCCTTAGCACCCGAAGACACAGCCGTTGTATTGAAATTCCAGGAACATAGACGAAGTTGTCTTCCTGTTGTGTTGAGAGGAGGGAGTCTGGGTGTTTCCGAGATGGAACCGAAAGATGTTGAAGGGTCCAAGGACACAACTCCTGAATCTGGAAAACACCAAGACAAGGAGGGACAAATGAAGAATCCCAAAGCGGAGGTAAAGACTCTGGACCCACCAAAGAAACTGAACCCGAAGATCGAGATAAAGAATCCAGAACCACCAAAAAGGCTGAGTCCTGTCAATACTCTAGGAAGATCAGCAAAACAAATCAGGGAACCCATCACTTCTGTCACCCCCTTACAGTCAACACAGGGGAGTATCGAAGAAGGATGGATATTCAATGAGGAGTTGAGGCCCATAAGAGAAGAAGAACTTCCTCCGAACAAATGTTTCTTTGATAAAAAGAGAAAAGCGGTGGTGAAAAGGGAATTCTACCATGAGGGAGAGTCCACTGCTAAGAAGTTCAAAGTTATGACCGATGGAAAAAATAAAAAGAATGAGCAATTCACCACGGAGATCGCAAAGATGCTGGGAGCGTATGCATCGGCTAATCAATTCTTAGTCGGGATTTTAAAGAACCAGCTCAAAATAAAAAATCGCCTAATCAGGACTCTCGAGACCAGATTGGCCTCGACCATGGAAAATGATAAAGGCAAAGTGAGCGTGGATATAGAGCAGGCCCGATTGGCTAATAAAATGAAATAGAGGTACTCAAAACCAAGCTGGAGCAAGCACATCTAGTGGTCCGAGACGGTCGGATACAGGCGGACCAACAAAGGATTATGATTGAAGAGATGCAGGCTCGGCCAGCGATCCTCGAAAGCAGAATGATCGACGTGGAGATGTTCAAATCTCAGGCCATGGAAATTTGGAGCAGAATCTCTTTGTCTCAACAGAGTTTGCTCGCCAGGATAAGAGATATCTGGGAGGATTGTTTGTTGGTAAATCAGGTTTCCGAGAACCTGACTGCTAGAGAAAGGGATGCAGAAGCAGCTCAGGTCGCCTTCCAGGAGGTGGTGATAGACACGAATAACAGAGTCTCGGCAGGTGCTCCTAGGCTCTCCATCCCAGAACAAACTAGAAGTAATATTCTGTTGAAAGATTGGGAGCACAATACTTCCCTGGGCAAGGAGCAATCCCAAAAGGTAACCAATTCTTTAAAAGAGTCTTTTAATTCCTTAGACAACGAACTATTGGGTATGGATAGTAGAGGCGATGCAGAAGCATTAATGCAAATGAATGTGGAACATATCTCACTTGATATGAAAGAGACGGATGAGAGAGATTCAACGGATATCTCTCAGATAGATATGGTGGACATGGCCCAAATTGATAAACGCATGATCAAACCCAGCACACAACTAAATTCCCTCGACATCATCGACACACAAATGGAAGACAAGCTACAAAAGTTAACCTGAGAATGTTACTTCGTCGAGGCCATCTATCAAGATGAGCCTTCAAGACTCATATCTCAGCTTGTGGAAAGATGTATCGCTTGCACCGAGTCCGCGCGAAGATGAGAACCTAGCACTAAGTGAAGACAAAATAGGGGAAATGGAGCGATTGCTCTCTCCTCTATCGAACTGAAACTTTTACGACTATTGATATTCTACCGGCTTTGTAAAAATTGTATAAATATACCCCAGAGAGAAATAAACAGGGCTGGACCCTTTTTGAGTTTTTGTAAGAGAGTTTGTGCATTGAGATTTAATACAAGAGGATCCGAGATTCTCAATTCCGTCACTTTTGTATTACAAGTTTGCTTTCTTGTTCCTCATTTTTCAATTTCAATTCATATTCATAATTGATGTGCTTCGTTATACTTTAGTACGACCACTACTATAACAAATAAATCTAGATTTTCTGTAATTTTTTATTGCCTTTCCTTTGCATCAGCTATCAGCTGTGTAAGACCAATTTGCAGTTTCGGAATTCTACATGTATTTTTTGTTACATCGGTTATTTTCTTACATATTTTCTTCTCTCGTTTACTTCGTGAGATTTTCCCTTGGTTGGAACCTGACATCGTAAACGGCTCAATATTTTTTCTCCCATCTAGCCCCTTTATTTAAATATAATATAGTTATGGGAACGAGCCTTAGATTTGCATCTGTATTCTAACTCTGTTACCACAAGATCTCTTTTATAAGACCAAGCTGAGACAACACTAAACCTTTCTCAAAAGTTCTCTTACTTGTGTTGTTCCCCCATGACAGTCCCTAGACCAACTCAACCTAACATCGAACCCAAATTATTGAACCAAACACACATCACCCTAAACCTTTTCAACACTATCCTTAAAACAACAACTAACCGGGTCGAACTTGAACAATCATGGGCATCCATTGAACAAGACATAAATATTCAGGAACAGTTCGAAGCCAGAAAACCCCAATGAAGAAATCTCCCTTAGTTTATCTCTCTGAAGGTTGACTCCCTCCCCTCTCCACATACTACCAATTTCAAATGCCTTGATACTGTACTTTGAAACTTAAGTACAGACTCAGGAACAACATCTTACTGGCGCTGTTGCCGGGGAACGAAGTTACGAAATCTTTTTCCTTGGGAAAACGACAATTGTTTTTCGTTGAAAGTGTTACCCTTTGATAGTGAACAAAGAGTACACACCTTTTAAGTCTTTTTATGTTTCACTTGGTGACTCCATGAAGAAATAAGATGGCGTTCATTCGAAGGAATACCAGAAAAAACCCAGACGCTGAGTAGATTACTCCCGTTGCCAATCCAAAAAAAATTCTAAAGGTGAGAGGCTCTTTTAAGCCTATCGTTGTTGTTTACCAACTTGAAATCCCATCACCAAAGGCCAAGAATACTTCTGAACCCTCAAATTCTCTCATTCCTCGCGTTCCTTATCCTTCCTCACCAGAATTTCCTCTTCGCGAAGAAAATAACGATTCCCTTTTCATTTTCCAAAACCCCTTGTATAACTCCCCACAGACAACGATGGCAGTTGCTGGAGGAGGAGGTGGAGGGTTTATAGGAGGAGGTGAAGGGTTTATAGGAGGAGGAGGGGGTGTCCCTCTAAAAGGAGGTGGAGGTCAAGGGCCTGCACCCCCTCCCAGATTTTTTGTGAAAGTCCCAGCTCGATATGCTCCTTTAGTATTGCACAACCCCCTACACAATCTTCTAGAAAATTACGTAAAAAAATTACCGAAATTCACCGGAGAGGGGGATTTGACTGCGGACGAACATATTAATTTTTTCAACCAATTCACAGATATCTTCGGTATAGAGCACAAGTATGTATATTCAAGAACCCTTGTCCAAACTTTTGAAGGTCAGGTCCGAACTTGGTTTTGGAGCCTACTCGCAGCCTCTATCCCGTCATATGATGCTTTGGAAGATGCTTTCCTCAGATAATGGGGTGAGCGAAAAGACCATCTCTAATACAGATTTATGTAGGAATACAATGAAATATAGAAATACACATGAACGCAGAGATGCAATGGAAATAAGACTTCATTTCATTAATAACAAATGACTGAAATATGCTTACAGATAGAATGGAAATAAACTAGCTAGGGCGCTGGTAGCTTATCTCTGAAAAGATATGTGGCTGCTACTTGCATCCGTGAGAAGATGATTACAATGAGGATCTAGAGGCCTTTTTACAATAGATGAGAATGCAAAAATTCATAGACATCCAAAAACCTAACTCTAGGAGATGAAGCGTCAAAAGTCATGTGGGCCCCGTTTGGGTAAGTGAGTACATCAACTTCCCGGGGTCGTAACTTTTGCATACGATCTCCGTTTTAGGCGTGTGATAGCTCGTTGGAAAGGTATCACCAAGGAAATTAATTTTGGGGGCTCAATCATGCCTTCAGCTATCATTGAGAACCTCAATATAACAAAAAACTTCATTTAGGCCCTCAAAATGGCCTCGGAAGTTAAAACCTGCTAAAAATAGTAAATTGCCAAAATTGCCAGAAAACTATTTTGAGCCAATCGAAAAAGGTGGGTGGCCACCCATATCCTCCTGGATCAATCCTCCCTCCTTAGGAAGAAATGGTCCCCATTTCATTGAGTTCCTCCATGAGATGAGGAAAGTTCTGCTGAACTTGGTCCCTGGTGAGCCATTTTCCTTGGTGAAGGAATTGGCCTGCTTTGACAACTCGATATAGTGGTATCCTTTGTTTTTGGGTGTTCTTGATCTATGTATCCATGATATGATTGGTTCTAGCTTGTTCCATGCAGTCTAGATTTAACTCTGTTGGTGTGAGTTGTTCTGCCATGTCGGATGTGTCTAGTAGAGGTGGAAAGTAGGGCCGAAGGCGGTCCACATTGAACACTGGGTGCAGACCAAGGAATGGTGGAATGCTGAGATCAAAGGAATTTTCCCCTAATACCTTGGTGAGGGTGTACGTCCCATATCGAAGTGGACGAAGCTTATGGTGGGGTCCAGTGAGGTGCTCCTTTTGTAAATGCAACCACACTTTGTCGCCCACTTGGAAGTTGTGTGGCACTCGATGTTGATCATGTCGTTGATTGTACTTAGCATTGGCTCTATCCAAGATGTCATGAACCTATTGGCAGATGTGTTGAATGTGCTCAATGAAGTTGTTTTCCTTATCCACCTCAGACTGGACATGAGTTGAATCTTCCCGAGTAGCCACAAATGGAATGGCTATGTCAATGGGACATAGTGGCTGGAATCCCAGGCCCACTTGAAAGGGGCTATGGCTAGTTGAGCTATGGAGAGCCCGGTTGTAGCTGGGTTGTACATAGGGGAGGCTCTCATCCCATGTGAGTGGATGATTTGAATTGTACATGCGCATAATGTGTACGATCATCCGGTTGACGACCTCTGTCTGGCCATTAGTTTGTGGATGGAAAGCTGTGGACTTGGTGAGATTGGTGTCCAACATCGACCAGAGGATGGACCAAAATGTACTGAGGAACCTACTGTCCCGATCTGAGATGATAGACTGTGGAATCCCAAAGTATACCCACACTCGTTTAAAGAAGAGTTTAGCAGTGGCTTCTGCTGTGATATACTTCTTGAAGGCCATCATAATGGACATCTTCGAGAATCGGTCGACGACCACAAAAACACAGTCATTTCCATGCTTAGTAGAAGGAAGGCCCGACATGTAATCCATAGAGATGGATTCCCAAGG
>JZKD02S1843718.1:484778-501478 GCA_000966675.3 Picea glauca
CGATGGTGTATGATTGTGGGTGTGTTGTGGTTGGCAAGACCAACCACTTCACAACCTCTACCAAGATGAGGTTCTTCTGGCTCCCGTTGTCGACAATGAACTGCAACGGGGAACCCTTTACCCACATCTTGGAATGGAAGAGACGCTCTGCCTCCTTTGTATCTTATGGTTCTTCCTTCTGGATATTTGTGGTGGCAACGGTGGCATTGGGATCTACATCGATAATCTACTTCCCCCTGTCATTCCCCTTGTCAGGTTCTGGTTCAGAGTCAGAGCATGCATTTGATTCAGAAGCCTTCAACTCGGCTACCAGTGATTACTTGGCCTGACACTCACTTGTGTGGTGAGTGGAGCTCTTATGGAACTCACACCACTTCCCCGTGTCCTTTTTTGGCTTCATGGTGTTGTTATTTTCTTGTGGCTTTGGTGGGTTGTCCTAGGCTGCCTCGCCTTGGATTGGTCCTTTATTTTGTGGTTTGGGAGTACCTTTCCTGTGCTTCTGATTTGCAGACCCAAAGTCTCGCTTCTTCTGTTTGAACTTCTACTCAATCTTGGCATCATATCGGTATGCCACACAAAGTGAGGAGATGTCGAGGAACTCCATTTCCTCCTGAATGTATCTATGCAGACAACTGCGGTACTTTAACACCAAATGTTTCTCTGAATCTTTGATACCCAACTTTGTGCATAGGGTATGAAACATATTCATCATCTCATGCACATCTTGGTCCCTTTGCTGCCGCAACGTAGTCCATTGTATGTATTTGTCCTCATAGCTCCCCACGCGATAATATTGTTCCTTGATGGCATCTTAGAAAGAATTCCAAGTGGGTGTGGCTGAGAAAAAAGAGGGTACTCCCTCTTCCTCTTTCTCCGAGTAGGTTTCCCACCAGTCCTTGACATGGGGGGTGGCTTTGAGGAGTGCGAAAATAATCTTTTCTAGATCGGAAAAGTCATGAACCGAGAAATATCCTTCTAACAGATTCAACCATATATATATAGAATCTACATCTATTTGTCCATCAAATATGGGAATGTCAAATTTTACTTGTACCTTAAAAGGAGTGGCACCTCCAGAGTGGCTTCTGGATGTTGATGCATCGCCAGTCGGAATCCGTTGAAGAATCTAGGCAAAGTTGTCCATCATCGCATTCCTTTGTTTCTCGAGGGCCTCTTCGAGCAACATTTTGATAGTTCCTCCTGCTCCCTCATATTTTTTTTCTTCCCCCATGGGCGATCATCGGGGTTTGCGAGGATGATCTTGCAAAGGTTCAACCAGATCGAGCCCCAACTCCTTATACCCTGATCTTGTTGGGGACATGCAAAGAAGGATCGCGAATGAGAAGACCGCTCTGATACCACTAATCTAGATTTATGTAGGAACACAATGAAATATATAAATACACATGAACACAGAGATGCAACGGAAATAAGACTTCATTTCATTAATAACAAATGACTGAAATATGCTTACAGACAGAATGGAAATAAACTAGCTAGGGCGCTGGTAGTTTATCTCTGAGAAGAGATGTGGCTGCTACTCACATCCATGAGAAGATGATTACAATGAGGCTCTAGAGGAATTTTTACAATAGATGAGAATGCCAAAAGTCATAGACATCCAAAAACCTAACTCTAGGAGATGAAGTGCCAAAAGTCATGTGGGCCCCATTTGGGTAAGTTAGTACATCAACTTCCTAGGGTCGTAACTTTTGCATACGATCTCCGTTTCAGGCGTGATATCTCATTGGAAAGGTATCATTGAGGAGATTCATTTTGGGGGATCAATTATTCCTTCAACTATCATTGAAAACCTTTATCTCAAAAAACCTTCATTTAGGCCCTCAAAATGGCCCCGGAAGTTAAAAACTGCTAAAAATAGTAAATTGCCAAAATTTCTAGAAAATTGTTTTGAGCCAGTCAGAAAATGTGGGTGGCCACCGATATCCTCCTGGATCAATATCTATTATCTAATTGAGTTTTGGTATTTGAATAAAAATAACTTGGAAACAGTCATGGAATTCATTCTGAGATTCAACAAACTGTACAATATAATCCCAGTTGAAGTCAAACCATCTCAACCCGCTGCCAAAGTGACCTTCGTCGAAGATTTCGAGCCGAATTTTGCATTACTTTTTCAAGATCGAAGGGGAGCCACCTTAAACCGTATGCAGGATGATGCGGTATAAATAAAATCTAACATGATAGCTTCAGGCAAACTTAGGACTAGAATAGAGATTGGAAACCGAGATACCAAGCGCTTTAGGGAACAGGCTGGCCCTTCAGGGTCCAACAGATCCTCATATGATAGGGTGGATGATATTGCTAGAGTGATTAAAGAGTTGTCAAATAACATAACCCGAATGGAACTCGAATAGGCCAAGGCTGACTCTTACCCCAAAAAAGATTTCAGGAAAACTCAAAACCCTCCTAATCAACAAAGACAAATAAAATAGGAAGATCAGAAAATACAAGCTCCCTTGAAGAATGAAAATTTTATACGAGCTAACAATTTTCGAGACTACGAAGATTCAGATAATGACTTCACGAACTTCAGTGATGACTGTAGTCAACCATATCTAACTTTCGAGGACTATGAAAAATCTTTAAACACGTCACAATCATTAAATGAGAGTGAAGAGGGTGATCACACTGAGATTTGTGAATCCCAACCGGAAACTGAGATAATGATGACTGATTTTCAACCAAAATACAACCTGAGATCTAGGAATAAGCCCACCTCCATGACTCAACCCAAGAAAATCCTTCAAAGGGGCCAAGATTACAAGCCTCCGTCGGATGAAACCCCATTACCCAACAACAAAACTCGAAGAGTAAACACTCAAGAGCTCGAGGTGGAAAAAGTTGAAGCTCAAACACAGGAGACTGAACCCATAAATGAAACTACATCTTCAACTAAGACCATGAATGATAAAGTTGTACAGACAAACAGGTCAGAAAGGAAGAATTCAGAAGTCACAACCAAAGAAACAGATAAGGTGAGCGGAGCTTTCAGTTTCGAAAATGAATTAAACAAAATTAAGATACCAATCCCTTTAGTGGAATTAGCGAAAAACCCTGTTTATCGCAAACAAATGACCAAAATGATAGGTGTCTCAGAACTAGAAAGCCACTCTGATGTTATAAACTTGGAAGATGATAGACCTAACATCACGTTTGGCCCCCATTTTGAAGAGTCCAAAGACAACATCGCTTCCTTTTATATTACTCTGAACATACATGATCAGTTGTTGCATAATTGTATGTTGGACTCCAGAGCTTCTCATAATGTTATGCCCAAGATTATAATGGAGAAGCTGGGTCTCCAGATCACAAGACCTTATAGAAATATGTACTCTTTTGATTCGAGGAAGGTTAAATGCATGGGGATGATAAAATATCTGGTAGTTACCCTGGCACAGGTCCCGGTCAAGAGTATCCTAATGGATGTGGTTATCGCAGACATTCCCCCTAAGTATGGCATGTTGTTATCTAGGTCACGGGGAGCCAAGTTGGGGGGTTCTCTTCAGTTAGACATGACTTATGCCACAATATCTGTGTTCGGTGGTCAGTTCACTCATTTATACAGAGAAACAAGATTAGCATATACGGTCAGTGATCCTCAAAACCCACACAACTTCCCTATTTACATTGCAGACCAAGACCTGGGAAATTGCATCTTGTCTTTTGATGATGTTGTGGATGGTTTCCTGGAGGAAATTGATACAAAGCAGGAAGAGTGAAACCCCATGACAGAAGAGATGTGTAATATTGGTGTCTGGAAAATGTATTTTGATGGTGCTTCGTCTTCTGAAGGGGCAGGTGCTGGAGTGCTTTTGGTGGCACCTGAAGGTAATTTCATTGTTCCTTTCTCCTATCGTTTGTAGTGGGACATAGATTACACTAATAAAGTATGCGAGTATGAAGCCTTGATCTTAGGATTAGAGGCTACCAAAAAGCTGAATATAAAAAACTTGGAGGTATATGGTGATGCAGAATTGATAGTAAAACAAGTAAACCGACAGTACCTAGCCAGGCATCCCAGATTAAGAGCATATAGAAATTGTGCTTGGGATCTCATGGAAAATTTTTTCTCATCCATAAATATCCATTTCATACCTCACACAGAGAATATGCATGCTGATGCATTAGCAAAGGCAACTTCAACCTTGTCTCCTCCCACAACCTTCAAAATGAAGTATCACATTGAAATCAGATACAAACCCTCCATACCAGATAATATCCGACACTGGAAATTCTTTGAAGACGATGAACAGATTAAGAAATTCCTTACAGCAGTAGATGAATTCTTTGACAATCATGCTAACCAAGAAAATCAAAACAACTCGAGGTGGATCATGCAAGAAGGAGAGGAGCCTGAAATCTTCCGAGAAAAAATTACGAATCATCGTATGTTGGTCCTTAAAAGAAATCAGATCCCCAAAGGATTGATTCCTTTGGAAAGACTTTTTGATCAGAATGATGTACCTGTAAAGGCCACTTTGCAGCCCCAACCAGAGGAAGTGGAGGACTGTAATTTAGGAACCAAAACGGAACCTCAGATGGTAAAGATATCGAAGTTCCTCCCTCCCAAAGCGAAAGATAAGTATAAAAACTTACTCAGACAATACAAAGATGTTTTCGCCTAGTCCTATGATGAACTGAAAATGTATGACACTTCCATTATTGATCACAAGATACCTTTGAAGCCTGGGGTCAAACCGTTTAGGCAAAAGCTTAGGCAAATTAACCCCATTCTGTTACCCGTGATAGAAAAGGAAGTTAAAAAAATCTTGGAAGAAAAAATTATCGTACCTCTGAGATACTCCGACTAGGTAGCTAACCTAGTCCCAGTCAGGAAAAAGAATGGGGAAATCAAATTGTGTGTGGATTTCCAAAACTTAAACAAGTCATCTCGCAAAGATAAATACCCACTGCCCAAGATGGACCATGTCTTAGAAAAGGTTGTTGGAGCTAATCGAATGTCTATGATAGATGGTTTCTCTGGTTATAATCAGATCGCTATGAATGAACAAGACATGGAAAAAACTGCTTTCACCACACCCTGGGGTACTTTCATGTATGATAAGATGTCGTTTGGTTTGATGAATGCAGGGGACACTTTCCAGCAAGCTATGGACATCACCTTCGTGGGAGAAAAAGACAAGTTCGTGGTTATTTACCTCGACGATCTGACAGTTTTCTCTAAAACTGCCGAACAACATTTGATGCATCTAAAAGAGACTTTCGAAAAGTGTTGCAGGTTTGGCCTATCCCTGGACCCAAAGAAATCACATTTCGCTATGTGGGAAGGTAAGCTTCTGGGCCATGTCGTATCTAAGGAAGGAATCCAGATTGATCCTAAGAGGGTTGAAGAGATAGATACTATCACTATCCCTAGAAATATAAAAGAAATTCAATCATTCTTAGGAAAGATAAATTTTCTACGAAGGTTCATTCCCAATTTCGTTGAGATTGTCAAACTGATTACAGGAATGATGAAGAAGGACAGCCGAGTAAATTGGACCACCAAGGCCAGGGCATCATTCGCTCATATTAAAAAAGTTATAAGCGAGGGTCCTGTGCTAGCAAGTCTGGATTATCTGAAGGATTTTCTCATCTTCTCTTTTGCTTCTGAACATACCATCGCCGTGGTACTCTTGCAGAGAAATGAAGAGGGTTTCGAACAACCGATAGAATTTTTTAGCAAAAGTCTCAGAGATGCAGAACTGAAATATGAAATAATGGAAAAATAAGCATACGCAATGGTAAAATCTTTGAAAGCACTTAGAACCTATGTGCTACATTAAAAAATAATCGCGTATGTGCCTACCAGTTCTGTAAAAGACATATTGGTACAGTCGGACAGTGATGGAAAAAGAGGTCGATAGCTCGCTAAAATACAAGAATTCGATCTGGAAGTCAGGCTGACTAAATTGATAAAGGGTCAGGGTCTGGCCAAACTCTTGGCTGAGTCGAATCTTAGAGCTCTTGATATTAATTGCCTCCAAGAAGAAGACAGAGACACACAACTACGCGAGTCGGATGACCAGATAGATCCAAGCAAGATCGACGAAAATTTTGTAGTGTCAGGCTGGTATAAAGATATAGTGTTCTACTTATTGAACTTGAAATTCCCAACTGAACTATTGTCAGCCAAGTGCAGAACTTTAAAACTCCATGCTGTAAAATATTGCATCGTCGAAAACAGACTATACTGGAAAGATCCACTTGGGTTCCTGCTAGTCTGTTTGGTTGAATCAGAAACTCTACGGGTTATAGAGGAATTTCATGAAGGAGTCTATGGAGGACACCATGCATGGAGAGCCATATCCTATAACATTTTGAGAGCCAGATACTATTGGCTGAAACTATTTTCAGACGTAAATGCCAAAGTACACACGTGCAACCCTTGTCAAATATTCACTGGTAAACAGAAACTCCCTGCACTACCACTCATTCCAGTCAAAGCTGAAGCTCCATTTCAACAATGGGGTCTAGAATTCATAGGGGAAATTAATCCTCATTCCAGTGCTCAGCATAAGTGGATCTTAACAACCATGGATTATTTTACTAAGTGGTTGGAAGGCATTTCAACCAAAAGGGCGACATACTCGGTGGTGATCGATTTCTTGGAAAACAATATATTGTCAAGATTCGGGTGTCCCCAAAAGATAGTCACCGATAACGCCCAAGATTTCAAATCTATGGCTATGATAAGCTTCTATCAGAAGTATAATATCGTTCTCGGCCATTCTATTGAACATAATCAAGAAAGTAATGGATGAAAATAAAAGGTCTTGGCATGTGCACTTGAAATACACATTATGGGAAAACCGCATCAACACTAAAAGGTCTATCGACATTTCGCCATTTCAAATGGTCTATGGCATAGAGGCGGTACTACCTATAAACCTAGCGCTTCCAGTGATGAAGCTATGGCAGGATCAAAACGAAGAACCAAATCATGTAACCAGGAGAATTAACCAGCTGATCGAGGTTCAACAACACAAAGTTGAAGTCAATGAAAAAATGCAAAAGTACCAGGATGAGATGAAAGCATTGTTCGATCTCAAGGAAAAAGACAGGGAATTCCTTCCAGGTGACTTAGTACTAAGATGGGATGCCAGAAAAGAGGAAGCCACAAAGAATGGTAAATTTGATCACCTATGGTATGGGCCATTCAGGGTCTCGGCTCCAGAAGGAAAAAATTCCTTTCTGCTGGAAAACATCGATGGAGAAGTCCTCAACACCCCTGTCAATGGGTGATATCTGAAACATTACATGACATAACAGTTTCCATTATATCTAAAAAATAAAATAAAATTTGTGTACATACATGCATTTTTATTACCCTTCGGACTTTCTGTTTTTTTTCTGTTCATAATTTTTAGACATATTTCGAATAAAGTTCGTGTTTTCTTTTTACAGGATTCAGCTGCTTGCAAAGCTAGTAGGAAGAGTAATTCACAAGGCGGTGTCAGAGATAAATCGGCATGAAACAGGTGATATCTGAAAGTAGCTTCATAATACACAAAGAAAATGAAAAGAAAAGGTAAAGGTGAGCTTTCTCAATACACATGTTATGAAAGACTATTAAAGTAAACCAAGGTAACGTCATTCAAACTACAATATCGACTAAAATGTTAGATAACACGATTATTGCGTGGTTTGGTAAACTTTGTTTTGAAATTTTTTGAATGATACACTAAAACTAAGAACAGTCAGTCAAAAGTAACCATCCCCAAAGACATCTACAAGAGCCAGTCTTGAACTATTTTGACCTTCTATATTTTCTATCAATAAATCCTAGCCCTGTATCCTGCCTGTTTTTGGGTCTAAATTTTGACAAGATGGTATCTTTTCATTTCATTGCGAAGGGATAAATCTTTTTCGTTTTAAACCTCGTAGGTTTCAAAACAGATCTTGATAGGAAAGCGGGTCTTCACAACTACTAAATCTCTTGCTAAGCGAAGGAACATTTAGAGTGATCCTAACTTTCCTAGGTTTTTCAACAACATCAGAAGAATCAAAGCTTGCTCAAACAAGATGCCCCTTAAAAATGCATTCCCCTTTTCTCCGTAAGAACGAAGGTGTTGTGAGGGTCAAGGGAAGCTTGGTACCGAGTAATCAAAGTAAGTTGACATACCTCTGATGTAAAATATTACGCAGATGTCAGACCTAATACAAACTGATTGCCCCCATCTTCGTGCTCAACAAATAAAATTATAAGACAGGTGGTGAAAGGAAATTCAGAAATGATTGCCCCCACCTAGTCCAGGAAGGTGATGAAAGGAAATTCAGAAATGATTTCCCTCGTCTTAGCATTTAAATGCATAAATATTTTCCGAAGTGGTGAAAGGAAATTCAGTAAAAGGGGCCAGATAACTTCACCGGGGTATTGAACAGGCTCGCTGGCAGTGAAACAATGTCTGAGATATCTGTAAGGCTGTTATACATGAATATGATTCTACTCTGGTAACCAATGCTTTCTAAAAACCCGATCCACATCCCAAATTCAGACGGGACTCCCCAATTAAAAATATATAATCTCATTCTTTTGATGCAAGCCGAGAGTCACAAGATCTATTGAGTCTCCTAGGGTCATTTCGACTGTCTTAAAACATACCCAAAGTTGGTAGTCAGAAAGGGAAAATTGTGAAAGGGACTACAACTGTGTTTGAAAAGAGTATCTGATTTTGAAAAAACTTCTTGAGGTAAAGAACAGAGTCTTTCCCCCCCCCTTCGATCCTTTTTCCTTCGATTTTTTTTTTCGCCTGATTGAGCTTTGACTCCATTTACCCAATATTGGCATGTGGTCTTCTATTCTTCCCACCTCACAGGAAGGCGGGATCCCTAGTTGGACCCTATGTTGGAGCCGCCTTTGTTTTTTGGCCTATCACAATTTTCAATTCGATACTTGAAATCTAAAGTTGATTGTCTTTTTCCTTCTGAGATGATGAGACCTCTGGAACCCGGTCACGTGAGTGGTGATGCTTCTCTACTCTCGAAAAAAGTCCATTGTCGTAAGAACGTTCGCTCCTTTTTTATTACTTTGGGATCTCTCAAGTCGGATACTATAATCCATGAGTTCACATGTCTCGAGTCACGAAACGGTGAAGTCGTTTTAAATTTCTACTCAAGACTGTAACCAAGGTAAAATCTTTTAACTCATGATTAGACGATGTCAGGGTTTCGCGCCTCAGCATTTGCCAAGTCCGAATTTTTATTGTTATATCCCCGAGAGCCGAGAGCGGGAAGTCCTATCTGGATAACCCATGTCAAGGATCAAAGGCAAAGAAGTTAACCATGGTAAATGTCGTTCTTGACATTTCGCCACTCGGCACTAACTTTTTCAAAAGTCTCGGCATCTAATCCCCAACTCACGAAGGCACGATGTAATTATAACCTAATTAATTAATCGCCTAATCCAAGATTTTCTTCCCCTTAATTGAGTCTTAATTATCGCCATCTCACGGTTTCGCGACTCGGCATACTAGTCTCCTAGAAATTTGTCTATAAAGTTCCAATTTGCGATGTGGCGAATAAAATGATTATAAAATTAATTATGCCAAAAATCATGATTACCGTTAATTAAGCCAAAGTCGGTCCTCGCGATCTCGCGAGTTGGGGACTCAAAGTGTTAAAAGGAAATCCATGAGGTAACGAACGAAAAGAAGTTGATTAATGATTTTTAAGATTTGATTGATCAAGCTAAAACAAGATATATCCCGCGCCTTGAGGATTGCACGTTTCTCGAGGTAGCTATTTCTCTCCATACTTCGACTGACTGTCAAACCGCCAGAAATTTATGACATTTATGAAGATTTAGGGTAAATCTATGCATATAAGATCAGATTTTTACGCAATTAATTTATTTCTAATTACGATTTGACAGGCTTATTTTGAAAAGTACCGAGTTTTCAAATATATATGAGAGTTTCATTTCATTCTAACAAACGCATTTTCATAAGCACACAGAGCTTATCACGTCTGAGTAAACTAATTTCTGCATGTATACGCAGTTTTACCGTAGAAGAGCGAAAACCCAAGCTTCGGCTATGGCTCCATGGAAGGCGGAAAAGGAGAATGTCAAGGTCATAGGACAAGGCTCAAACAATGTCTCCGACACTTTTCCCCGAAGTATCGACTCGGTCCCCAACTGGTTATTTGTTTCAGACATGCTACAATCGGAGTTGGTGGATTATTCAGATGACTCAGACGGCAATGAAAAGGATGATCTAAACACCAAATATAAGATAGTTGTCCAATCTGGAATGCACAGGGTAGCAGCCAGACTATGGTTTCTCCCATACTATGACATGATCCGATGGGTGTTGGATCACGTAGACATACCCACCAGGACTATCATGAACAGGCAGTGAGTCACGGTCGGGACTTTTACGCCCGAACATATACAAACCATGTATAAGCTCCTGACGACGTCTGAGTACACATATGGTGCTGAGTTCCTGGAGGAATTCAAGGAGAAAGAGTGCACCCAGTATGATAAAACCATGCCAGGTTTGATAAAAGATTGGGTTTCGCGTACCGCGAAATTCAGAGAAAATGACTAGGGCATTTATTCAATCGCTTCGTTGGAGCCACAGTATAAATATGTGGCCATGATCACATGTCGACTTTTTGGCAGAGAGGACACATCACATTTTTTCATTGCGTGGGTGCCTCTAATGTTTTGGGTCACAAAAGGTTGCTCTTTTAATTTGGCAAAGATACTCTCGGACAGTTTGGCCAACCGGGTCACAAAGTATCGGGAGCAGAAGGAAAGTGGGAGGCTGTCCTCATTTTTCATGTCTGCATATACCATGGACGCGATATGTTCCATGACACTGTTTCCATTGATGGACTGGGCTTGGACTCTGGCTGAAGCCAGACCCATACATATGTATCACGAAAATCTATGGGAAAATAAAGCGGAGAAGTTCGCATATGAAATTTTTAACTGGGTAATGGTGCCCCTGCATATCACAATTTTTGGTCACCCACCACTGCATATCTCGGACAACATTGCAAAAAATATGAGTGGCATAGTGGACTGGTACATGGAGGCAGAGTTCTCGTACTTCAAAGTGTTCGGGGCTGTTGTTCCCCCAAATGCGCTACCATTGTTCATTCCCGACAAGTTGGCTTGTCACGAGGTCGCCCAGCACACGGTAATTGGCGGGGTGAGTAAATAATTAAAATGGTACTCCAAGAAAGTATGGTCGTCTTTTCCCATTCAGCTGGATTTCTATTCTTTATTAGATTTCGGGCATGCCAAAGCCAAGGCTGTAGCCCTGGAAGACCTGAATTTGGACTCGATCGAGTATAAGAAACATGATCCACAAAGGGTGGTTAGCAACCATTTAGCTAACTGTGGGCTCAAGAGGTTTGAGCATGAGAATCACCCCCGGATGACATTTTTTGAGGGGCAAGGTCTTATGAGGAAGTTCTAGCCTGGATCTGATCCTTAGCACCCGAAGACACAGCCGCTATATTGAAATTCTAGGAACATAGACGAAGTTGTCTTCCTGCTGTGTTGCAAGGAGGGAGCCTGGGTGTTTCCGAGACAAAACCGAAAGATGCTGAAGGGTCCAAGGACGCAAATCCTGAATCTGGAAAACACCAAGACAAGGAGGGACAAATGAAGACTCCCAAAACGGAGGTAAAGACTCCGGACCCACCAAATAAACAGAACCCGAAGACTGAGATAAAGACTCCAAAACCACCAAAAAGGCAGAGTCCTGTCAATACTCTAGGAATATCAGCAAAACAAATCAGGGAACCCATCACTTCTATCACCCCCTTGCAGTCAACATAGGGGAGTATCAAAGAAGGATGGATATTCAATGAGGAGCTGAGGCCCATAAGAGCATAAGAACTTCGTCCGAACGAATTTTTCTTTGATAAAAAGAGAAAAGCGGTGGTGAAAAGGGAATTCTACCAAGAGGGAGAGTCGACTGCTAAGACGTTCAAAGTTATGACCGACGAAAAAAATAAAAAGAATGAGCAATTCACCATGGATATTACAGGGACACTGGGAGCATATGCATCGACTAATCAATTCTCGGTCGAGATTTTAAAGAACCATCTCAAAAGAAAAAATTTCCTAATCAGGACTCTCGAGGCCAGATTGGCCTCAACCATAGAAAATGCTAGAGGCCAAGTGAGCGTGGCGATAGAGTAGGCCCGATTGGATGATAAAAATGAAATAGAGGTACTCAAAACCAAGCTGGAGCAAGCACATCTAGTGGTCCGAGATGGTCAAATACAGGCAGGCCAACAGAGGATTATGATTGAAGAGCTGCAGGCTCGTGTGGCGATCACCGAAAGTAGAATGATCGACGTGGAGATGTTCAAATATCAAGCCATGGGAATTCAGAGAAGAATATCTTTGGCTCAACAGAGTTTACTCGCCAGGATAGGAGATATCCGAGAGGATTTTCTGTTGGTAAATCAGGTTTCCGAAAACCTGACTGCCAGAGAAAGGGATGCAGAAGCAGCTCGGGTCGCCTTCCAGTAGGTGGTGATAGCCACGAATAACAGAGTCTCGGCAGGTGCTCCCAGGCTCTCCATCCCAGAACAAACCATAGGTAATATTCTGTTGAAATATTGGGAGAACAACATTTCCCTGGGCAAGGAACAAGCCCAAAAGGTAACCAATTCTTTAGAAGAATATTTTAATTCCTTAGACGACAAACTGTTGGGTATGGATAGTGGAGGCGATGTAAAAGAATTAATGTAAATGAATGTGGAACAGATCTCACTTGATCTGAAAGAGAAGGATGAGAGATATTTGGCGGATATCTCTTAGATAGATATGGTGGACATGGCCCAAATTGATAAACGCATGATCAAACCCAGTACGCAACTAAGTGCCCTCGACATCATCAACGCACAAATGGAAGTCAAGCTACAACAGTTAACCCGAGAAGGTTACTTCGTCGAGGCCAGCTATCAAGTTTAACCTTCATGACTCGTATCTCAGCTTGTGGAAAGATGTATCGCCTGCATCGAGTCCGTGCAAAGACGAGCACCTGACACTAAGTGAAGACAAAATAGGGGAGTTGGAGCGATTTCTCTCTCCTCTGTCATAACTGAAATTTTTCCGACTATTGAGATTCTACTGGCTTTGTAAAAATTGTATAAATATACCCTAGAGAGAAATAAACAGGGCTGGATCCTTTTTGAGTTTTTGTAAGAGAGTTTGTGCATTGAGATTTAATACAAGTGGATCCGGGATTCTCAATTCCGTCACTTCTGTATTACAAGTTTGCTTTCTTGTTCCTCATTTTTAAATTTCAATTCATATTCATAATTGATGTGCTTCGTTATACTTTAGTATGACCACTACTATAACGAATAAATCTAGATTTTCTGTAATTGTTTATTGCCTTTCCTCTGCACCAACTATCAGTTGTGTAAGACCAATTTGCAGTTTCAGAATTCTACATGTGTTTTTTGTTACATCGGTTATTTTCTTACATATTTTCTTCTTCTATTTACTTCGTGAGATTTTCCCCTGGTTGGAACCTGACACCGTAAACGATTCAATGTTTTTTCTCCCATCTCGCCCCTTTATTTAAATATAATACAATTACGGGAACGAGCCTTAGATTCGCATCCATATTCTAACTCTATGACCACAAGTTCTCTTTTATAAGACCAAGCCAAGACAACACTCAACCTTTCTCAAATGTTCTCTTACTTGTGTTGTTCCCCCATGACAGTCCCTAGACCAACTCAACCTAACGTCGAACCCGGATTATTGAACCAAACACACATCGCCCTAAACCTTTTCAACACTATCGTTAAAAAAACAACTAACCGGGTCAAAGTTGAACAATCATGGGCAGCCATTGAATGAGACATAAATATTCAGGAATAGTTCGAATCCAGACAACCCCAACGAAGAAATCTCCCTCAGTTTCTCTCTCCAAAGGTTGACTCCCTCCCCTCTCCATATCCTACCACTTTCAGATGCCTTGACACTGTACTTTGAGCCTTAAGTACAGACTCAGGAACAACAGCCTCCATGACCTTTAGTGTCTCCTCCAACAGGGCCATTTTTCTTACATTCAGATTTGTGAGCTTCATCATATATTGGAAAAGAGGCTAGGAATGCAATCGAAGAAAATTTGGAATCAATTGTTTATGGTGTTGATGTTGGTTTGAACCTTTAGAGAGAGGAATCCAATTCTCGATCCATTTTTGTTTATAAAATAGATGAGAAGTTGGAAGGTGGTCATTCAGAATGATAAACCAAACATCAGATTGGTATGTGTTATAGTTAGTAAATTTTGGATACATTTGAGGATACTTTACTTCTAGTTCTATATCTAGATACATATCATTGTATATATAGAAATAATTGAGTTTTTATTTTCATTAATTGTGGTTTGTACATATGTTAAATGAATTTCTAGTAAATAGGGGACTTGATTCCACAAGTTTAAATTTGGATGGGTTGAATCAGGTATGTGTTTTCTAATATCCACATATGAGCACTTTAGTTGTCCAATCTCCAATATTTTGAATAAGATCAACAACATGACATTTATGATTTTGTATAAATGTGAACACATTGAATCTTAGATTTAGTTCTTATTTGTGTTGTTCATAGATCTCTATTCCATCTCCTACTATTTGGGCAGGCTTGTCCCAATTCCCATTGGGAGAGTTTTAAAAGGGTGGGATTTCACAAGTATCATTGCATGTTGAAAACACATTTTTGTATATATGAAAATTGCAATGTCATTTAAATTATTAATTTAAAAAAAAAATGTCTTAAACAATATTTAATTTATTGAATCTGAGGGTATGGTGGGTATAATTTATTGATATTTAGGTTCGCACATCACATGTATTACATGTTTTAAAATTTAAAACTACAATTTAATGTGTTAAAATAATTTAAATTTAATTTTCAAATTTTCAAATTTGAAATGTGTTATATAGGACAATGTGGAGAAGAGAGTTCCTCAAAGTGTCCTTGAAAAACATTTGGAGAAGACAGTGCGTGAAATTGGGATTGAGGAGGATGCATCTTTACCTCGGAAGGATGTGTCTACTCATGATGATTCTTAAATGTATGTTCATTTCACATTAGTGAGTTTTAATTTTCTTTTATGTTGGGCCTGTTATATAAAAATGTTTAAGCTTATTTTTGTTGAATATGCTTATATTTTTTACTTTTTTCAATTTTTTTTTCTCAAATTTTTAGTTTAGCCTTTTTTTACTCATAGGGTTACTAAACTAGTGTCTATATAACTTTTCAACATATTGATCAATTATTTTGAAATATGTAAAAACCCTACATAAGCTTATCGTTGTCTAAAATGGTACATTCAATCTTATTATGTTTAGATCATGACGAAGACCTAATTTTGAACTTGAACATTTGATTATTTGAGAACAGACTCTATCCCACATCAGAAAAGGGGAAGTTTCTAAATTTTCTTCGATTTCATTCCTTGTCTTCTTTTCCAAGAACGGCATAGTATGGACATTTGTGTTTTCTGCATACAACGAAGTGAATTCTATCTTTATAGGGTATTGTCAAACTCTTAACTAAATTGGTTACTAAACACAAAAAACAACATTCAAGTAGATTTACAAATAAGCTATATACATGCATGATCTCAATTATGTTTAGTTCACGACGAAGACATATTTCAAAGAACATTTGATCATAGAAAGAGAAGATACGTAATTTCTGGAATAATGGTTTTTAAAATGAAGATTTATTAACTTCCATAGATATAAGTAATTTCTTGGAAAAATGTATTAACATGGATATTTATGAGTCCTTTAATTTGAAAGGGAATTTGAGAGCATTTGATTATATGAGAAAATTTATTCCACTGTAGAAGAGGACATAATTATTTTACTATTGAGGAGATAAGTATTTTACTGCTGAGTAAATAAGGTCACTTGGCATGAGAATTTCACCTGAAGGATCCAGGACTTTATCCACAAGGAGATAAGTATTTTATTCGAATAATGACTTAATATGGATATGTTTTCAAACTTTTTACATAAACAACTATATTTATTTTCAGGGTATTATATAATTCTGAACAAAAAAATTGGTTACCAAGAACAAAATTCTCTTTAAAAATTTGTAAGATTTTAGATAACATTTTACATCGTTTATATCATGTATGCTTAATATGGAGAGTAACTATTTTGGAAGTTTTGGAACTTTGTGATGGAAGTTTGGTTTAAAAAATGTTCCAAAAATGTGTGATAAAAAGAGAGTGATAATCTTAAATCTGTGGAACTCTGGTTGGATGTGTTATTATATTTCTTATTTTTTATTTAATATTTATTTAAAGTATATATGTTAATATGTTTTTTTTATTTTTTTATTGTTTTTTATTGTTACATATGTTTACATTATATTTGGTGGAAAGGAGTATTTTGGAGGATGAGACTTAACTCTTTTAGTATGTATGTCAATTTTTCTTTAATCACAACTTGTTTTATATATCTAAAATGGTACATGTGTACATTTTATTTTAAATTTGTAGATATATTTTCTTGTAATTTTTTAAATGTTGAATTCGACGAATGTTTTATTTTGTAGGTATGAATTGCAGGTATGAAGTGATCTATCTTAAAGCGATGTTTTAGAGTTCAGAATGTTGGAATTAAATGTCTTAGTTTTTTTTATCATCCTAAAATGGATGTGGAACCTA
>JZKD02S1843718.1:501528-540845 GCA_000966675.3 Picea glauca
TATATATATATATATATATATATATATATATATATATATATATATATATATATATATATTATTGGAACTCAAAATATCAATGTATTGTATCATCTTTCATTTCTCCTATAATGCTTATGATGGTGGGAAATATTATTTATTGTTTCATCTTTGTTTTATCTTATATTGTTTATGATGGTGAAAGGATAATTTATGTTTTATGGCCAGCTTATAATTTCATTTTTTATGATTTTTATGATGGTGAAAGGCATAATAGTGAGGGGTTGCCTCAACTTCCCTCATCACCCCCTCACATACCTCCTTTGATCCCTGGTAGCTTTCCAGTTGGAGAGGAGGTGCCCCCTCTGAAAGAGAGAACTCATTTTCTCAATTATCCTCTTCCCCCCCTAAAAATCTATCCCCAGGATGAAGTGTTTGACACAGTGTTACACATTATTTTGGTCACCCTGGTGATGTTACTACAAGCATGTGTTCAGGATCCCAAAAGGATATTTCTCATGAGAAAAATGATTGGTTTCTCCCTCTACAAAAATCATTTTTAGAATGATGTCGTAGGCTAGACATAAGACATAGTGCGAAAATGTCTGATTTCCATAGGCTATCTGAAACTTGGCTTGCAGAGTTTCCATAGGCTACTCTATAGACAGGGTGTTGTTGCATTTCAAGACTAAGGAAAAGTCATTACGATTTACCAATTTTCCTTTTTCAATTCTAATTCCCATACTAGAAACGTGTCATTTATCTCGAAGACACCTCCTGGGTATGAGAATGTCGGGGTGGGTCTCTTGAAAGACTCCAATTTGATGGGCACCATCCCCATACCACTACCAGATGTTCCACCTCCTTTTTTCACCTCAGTCAACATGATTTCCACCTCTCTCCTCGAAACTCCCGCTTCTCACGACCTATGGATAGTACCCGATCCTGGTGATTATCTTCGCTATGGTGAACAAATTCCTTTAAGTCCAGTTGAATCCACTTATAAATCCATATAATCGGATACCCCTTCTACTCCCTCTATTACTGATTCATCTCCTGATCCATTTCATGTGATATTTCCTATGGATGAGATGATCATGTAAGTTATGTCCATGGAAGACACCCCATGGGATGATGGACATTATCCTTCCATTCTCTTCCTAGGGCAACACACCATAGAGAGTTATCAATGGATTTCAACTCCGTCGGCTGTTGTTTTCATTTCCTCTATCCCCGAGTCATCCAACAACGTTCTATATGAAGGGAACCTGAGTAATATCTCACCCACCGTTCCTCTTGACATATCCATTAAACTTGGAGTCATTGAAAATGTTCACATCAGAGCCACATGTTCCGATGATGAAGTCGTCACTTATAAAGCTATTTTTCAAGAGTTTCGTGACGTTCTCCCTTGGAGCTACCAAGAGATGTCGGGTATTGACCCCGATATCATTGTGCATGAAATTAAGACCTACCTGAATGCTAAACCTATCCAACAAAGACTTCTCAACCCTCATAAAGTCACTGCTATCAAGCTTGAAGTTTAAAAACTTCTTAAGGTCGTCTTTATTTATCTTGGGGCTTTAACCGATTGGGTCTCCAATCTAGTTCCGGTCAACAAGAAACAAGGCACGATCCGTGTATGTGTATATTATAGGGATATAAATAAAGCTTGTCCTAAGGAAAATTATCCAACCCCCTTCATCGACCAGATCATCGACGATTGCGCCAGGAGAGAAATATTCTCCTTAATGGACAGTTTCTCTAACTATAATCAGATTAATATTTTTCCCGTGTATCAACACAAGGCTGCTTTCATTTGTCCTTGGGGTACTTTTGCACAGCAAAAACTGCCTTTTTGTTTAAAGAATGCTGGTGAGACTTTTCAATGTGCCATGTATTATCATTTTCACAATATCAAGGAAATCGTACAAACATATCTCGATGATATGCTGGCCCATTCCATGCATCGCCAAAATCACTCGGCCCATCTCTGAGCCATTTTCATTCGCTATCATTACTATCGTATACGTTTAAACCCACACAAATTTGTTTTTTGTGTGGACTCAGGCCAACTTCTGGGTTTTATTGTTTCACTTCATGGAATTAGGGTAGACCCTTTTAAGGTTGAGGCTATCCTTAATCTACCTCCTCCTTCCACTATACACCATCTTCAAAATTTGCAAGGGAAGGAATTTTTTTTGTGTCCATTCATCCCAAATTACGTCACGTTAACATAGGGTTTTAGTTGACAGTTGAAGAAAGGTTATGAGTTTGTATGGGACGATACCACCAATAAATCATTTGAAACTTTAAAACTTGCCTTAACCTATACACCACTCCTTTTCACACCCGATTATAGTCGAGACTATTTCCTTTACTTCACCTCTTTGGAATCCACCATTTCCATGTTTGTAGTTCAAGAAGATGATTCTCATGAAGAGCATGTAATTTATTATTTGAGTCGGAGTCTCACAACTACCGAAGCCAAATACCTACATGTGGAGAAACTGGCCTTGGTAGTTGTTCAAGTTTTCCAACGTTTTCGTCATTATATCTTATTATGTAAGACTATTGTCATTTCCAATTGCAACCCTATGCAGCATATCCTTACACGCCAATTGCTAGCAGGCAAGTACTCCAAATGGATAGTGATTCTCCAGGAGTTCGACTTAGAGTTTGAACATGATAAGTCTAAGAAATATTTGGTATTTTCCCGAATTGATATGTGACCTTCCCTCGACTGATAAAACAAATGTGGCAGAGAATTCCTTACTTGATGAATCCATTTTTCTTATCAGTTTTGATGACATTTGGTATAGATATATCATCATTTATCTCCAAAATCAAAATTTTCGGCCTGACATTTCTAGTACATATCGTCATCATATATGGTATCAAGCCCGTCAATACATAATTCTCAGTGACATTGTTTATCGCCATGGTGTTGACTCAATTTTTTTTCGATGTATCACCTACGATGTGGCTGAGAAAGATTTGAATGAATTCCACTCTGGAGCATGTGGTGGTCATATGTTTGGGTATGCCACTACCCAAAATATATTATGAGCAAGGTACTTCTGACCTTGTTTGTTTAAAGAATGTATTGCTGTTGTCCATAAGTGCCATGCTTGTCAAACGTATAATATCAATATATGATCTCATCCCACTCCTTTACACCCTATGGTTTCCGTTGGTCCTTTCGCAAAATGGGGAATTGAATTCATGACATGTAACCCTCACTTGGCTGGGGGGCATGGATACATCATCATAGCCATGAATTATTTCACTAAATGGGCTGAGGCGATGCCTACATTTGATAATACCAAAAAAATTGTAGCCTTGTTCATATTCATTCATATCATCACTCGATTTGGAATCCCACATGCTATGATCAATGAACACGGTAGCCATTTTTGAAATTTCATGATGTCTGAGCTTACTGAGAATTTGGGTCTTCAACATGAAAACTCAAACCCCTACTATCCGTAGGCCAATTGTGAAGTTGAAGCAATAAACAAAATTATTATTACTATGCTTCGAAGGATAATAGGAATTCAAAAGACAAGTTGGCACATGATGTAGTTTTCAAAATTATGGGCCTATTAGACATCCGTGAAGTCTACCATGGGATTTACACCTTTCCAATTAGTGTATGGTATCGAAGTAGTAATGTCTATTGAATGTGAGATACCATGTTTGAAGCTATCCATTGAACTTCTCCCCAACACCTTTGTTGAAGAGGAACATCTATTGTACCTGATGCAATTAGATGAAACCCGTCATGATGCCACCCTAGTTATTGAAGCTCAGAAAAATGCGTCAAAGCCCAATACGACAAGCATGTCAAGCCACATGTTTTATCTGAAGGTGATCTAGTTCTCCTCTACGAACAAGATCATGATTTACTAAGGGCCAGAAAACTCAAGGCTATGTGGCGAGGCTCTTATATTCTCAAACGAGTGTTGGAGAAGGGAGCTTATGATTTAGTGTATTATGATGGAATTCCTTTTAGTGAATCTTGAAATGGGATTTACTTGAAGAAGTACTATGCTTAGATTGTCTTTGCATGACTTCCTGTATTTTATTGTATCATACTCTTGTGTGCTACTTTTTGTGTGATTTTGTGTTATTTGGTTTTGACCCCCAACTTCTTAACTTGCATTGTTCTTGGTTTCCAGATGTGAATGTCTTCTCTACCCCACTTTGGCTTCACCGATGGTGCTAGTCATAGTACTGAGAACCTAGCATCTACTACTTAGGAAATCTACGCACCCACGAATGAATTGATCAATCTACACGGTGTTTTCCTCGGTCGTGCCACTAACAATATCGTGGAGTAAATTGCAGTTATCAAATTTTTGACCGACGTTGTTTCACTTGGAATCCTTCATCTTGTTGTATGACTTGATTTGAAGTTAGTGGTACTACAGTTGAGTAATGTCTATGCCATCCGAAGTCCAACTTTGTTAAGGGTATATTTATGAATTTGCCTCTTGGAACTATTACATTGAATATCAAGGCATTCCTAGATGTCTAAATACATTAACATATGCATTAGCTAGTTATGTGTTAGACATAAATTTGAGACATTTATAAATCCAATCATATTTTGTATATAAATAAAGTAAGTTGGCAGAAGCCTCGTGTATATATAACAATAAAAGGTTTTACAAAAAAGTGTTTTTGTTAGAAGACCAAAATTTCAAAATGTGAAGCAGATAGCTTCATTTACAAAATAACATCAAGGATGTTTCTCACAATAACACACAACTTCCCATGCCACCCTATGACAAAGAGAACCAGAAATGCCTATAGTATGGTGCTAATATCGTCTTGATATATCATCGATAGAGATATCCGAGACACCCATTGTCAACCCCTCCAGGTTATGGTCAATTGCCTCGTAATCATCAACATCCCATACTTCTACCTCGGCTTATTCACCTCATCTCTGGATGGGGGATGTACCTGGAGGATGGTTCATTCCTACATCTACGTTGTCAAAAGAGCATTTGATCAGTCATCGGATTAAAAACATATATAAAAAAAAACATTTCATATTTCAAAATTTACAAAAACATTATGGAAACAAAAAATGCTCTTCTTACCTAAGTTCCCCCATTGATAAACCTCAGGTAGAACCAACTCTAGTTCACCTCTAAATTCCAAACCAACATAAGCATAATTATCTACCATCAGTAGCTAAGGCCTCAACTAATCAAGAACACGTCATTGTATTTGACAATGGGACCCGCCACTTGCCAAGCCATGAGGTCACACCATCTTTTCATCTTTGGATCCTATGGGGCCGATAGGCCCCACTCTACCTGTAAGCACAAATGAGGAACCCTCTCAAGGATGAAATACACTAAAATGGATGCGTACCCGAATTACTTCAGGTCACCTTTCTTGCACTTTTTAGTTGTTTCTTCATACTGGGAAGAACCCCGTCACTCCATTTAAATACCCAAGGATCCATGCACTCCACTGCATAATGGAAGTAAATATGGAGTGCCATGTGAGGAGATGCACTCCCCTCCATACGTGAGATACTGAATAGGATAGTCTATAGGGGTAAATATCAAACATCCCTAATGGAAACTTTTCTCTTATGTCTCTCAGCATTGGGATCACAATACCTACGGATATACTCACTCATCAGTAAATTGCCACCTCTGCTGCCTGTCAAGGTCACATGGGATCCACGACATGATAATCCCATCAAAAAATAGATATCCTTGATATCTAAAGAGAGTATGTGGGCTTTCACATGAAAAACCTATTGATCCACATCCCACATGTGGACTAAGTACTCAAGCAACCTCAGTTGGGCCCTCATGCCCTGGATATTGAAGAACTTTAGAAGCCCACATTGTCAAAGGGAATTAACTATGCCTGGGTCATTCCAGAAGATGTAATCATTGTCCTTGTCTTCCCTCTCCCTCCACTCTAACATCTTGGCAGTCAAAAACCTACATGGGAACCATAGGGAGTAGTCAACACCTTTATTTCACTTCCTTGAAAATTTGTATTGGTTAAACGCACATAAAGAAATTTTGAGTTTCTCTTGTCGCAAGTGGGGTTTTATACGTAGTGCAGAACTTCCACAAGTGAACCAAAGGCTGCATGTGGAAACCTATAGTTTCTGCAGGTCCCAATATATGCCACCTGTGGTGGCCCCTATGCGCACATACCGACCTAAAATCAAACCCAAAATCTATTTTTTAAACAATGAAAAAAAAATTGATCCATGGAAAAGGAAGAGGACGAGAATATTACCTCTTTAGCTAAATCCATTCATCAAATGGATTCTCATGACTCCCGCAATTGATAGAGGAATTTAAGGGTAAAAAAGGGTTTTTTGGACAAGTTTTGGGTAAAATGACAATGAAATGGTAAAAATGAGTTTTCACCTATATTTACTGCCTTTTTAATTTTTCATTGATATTTATATTATTTTATTCATTTTATCTAAAACCTAATGTTCTTATGGTATTGTGAGTGTTGTAATTTTTTCGCAGATGAACGATCTTGGAGCCTGAACGATGAAATGAAAATAATTTTCTTAATTTTTCTTTTTACGTTTGTCACATGTACAAATACATTTTAGGTTTTTTAGAAAAAACCTCGAGCTTCGTCTTTGTTTGTTCTCACACTCATAAATCAATGGGAACACAACCGAGTATACTTTTGTCACCTTTTCGTATTCGTCATAGTAGCACAAAAAATGAAACCTATGGAGTATCCTTTAATCTCTTTTCACACTCCATAAAAATGAAAAGATTGTCAAGCGACCTTGTTCTTTTCATGCTCATAAAAGTATTCTAAGGAAATGTTTGATGGGCGATAGTTTATCACTTTTTCAGTCTCATTAAACTAATTTATGAAAAAGAAACTGAGAGAGTCCTCTTTAAGTGTTTTTCAGACTCTCTAAACATGAAAAACCTTTGAGTTTTCTCTCTTTGGACTCGTTAAACAAAAATCTAAAGACCCATATGGGGTTGAACCAGTCCTTCTTAGGGTTCATTAAAAATACTCTGAGGGACTCATCCAAAGGATGAGATTACATCAACAAGCATATGTTATCCTCCTCAATATTGTGTAAAAATAAAGAGGTACTCGCCAGAAATGGTGGGGGGGAATTTGGGAAAGAAAAGTGTCTCTGTATTCGTTTTAGTGGCAATAATAGTCGCTCTTGAACATAACACCCCCTTTATCATTTTATCCGGGTTTGGAAATCCATTTGCCTCTCGTTTGACCTTCCACAAGTTCCTATCTTGGGTCATCTCTGAGTCAATACTTCCAAGACCATTTTCATGTCATTCATATGTTCAAGAGAAGTCCAACCTTGCATAAGACTTATATCGAGTCTTCCATCTGTAGTTATCAATTCTTACCATGTCGGTCTTCCCTGTGTCAATTTCAAATCATCTTCACACTTTGATCTACCTTATATATGTTACTTATTTCGTGTCATTGATGGGGGATACATCAAGGCCCTTATGTGACGAGTCTTTTCCTGTCGACTTCAACTCATCATCCAGGAACAAGAACTAGAAATTGTTTGGTACCTTAGAGCCCGCATGCCTCAATGGTAGGTTTCTTCACTTTCGATAGTAGATTCACATTAGTAGTCCCTAATCAAGAGATTCCATCCAGTTTTCGACTTCATATCATTTATTCACATTCGATGGATTGTACTGATGTACCTTATGAGTCATTGACATCAATGGTAATTTCCCTCGCACTTGTTAATGGTTTTCATCAATGAATGGTAATCAAGTGTTTTATACCATGTTCGACATCAACACCTGTAATCGCATGGCTATATTCGTACTTACGGATGATGGGATTCAAGACCCATGATCTCACCATTTTGGTCCAGGTTGCGATGGAGAATTTACAATTTTCATTGACACATATATGCACTTTGTATGTCTCTTGGCTATGTCCGATTTTGAGTTTTTTAGAACATAGATCCATAGTCAATTCCTGGTGGCTATGTAGAATATTGATGACATGGATCCATGGTGTATGATAGGTGGACATGACTGACATTTATGATTTAAATCACTTGTAGTCTGAGCATGGGAATGCTTACCTCAAAAATGGTATAATATTGTGCAGATGCTTGGTTGTTTGCAGGTTCCCAATTGGTGTGCTCATTGTTCCCAACACACACACAGATTTTACAAAGTATTTTGGCTATCATGAGTTCTAGCCTCATACTTTGGGGGGAATTTTGTTACACATTATTTTGGTCACCCTGGTGATGTTTCTACAAGAATGTGTTCAGGATCCCAAAAGTATATTTCTCATGAGAAAAGCGACTGGTTTCTCCCTCTACAAAAATTATTTTTAGAATGACATCATAGGCTAGACGTAAGACACAGTGCGAAAATTCCTGATTTCTACAGGTTTTCCTAAACTTGGCTTGCAGAGTTTCCGCAGGATACTCTATAGACAGGGTGCGATGACATTTGAAGACTAAGGAAAGGATGAGGTTCATGAAGGCTCTAGAATGGAATATTATAGAATATGAGATAGAATCCATATCCATATAGTTGGGATCCTATTGGATTCTCTGATTTGGTGAGATCATCCTAATCTCTTTAACCATCTCTCATTATCCTATATAATGATGGATTTCTCATGGAAAAGGTTAAGCAAGTAAGCAAGAGAAAGCAATATCAAGTAAGGAATTTATAAAGGAATAGGCTAAGAATTGTGTGAAGAACTCTATTTCAATTGATGTTTGAGGTCTCCATTTGACCACCAAGCTATTGCGAATCATATTCATACAATTTTTGAGCAAGTGTGTGTGTTGGAGCAAAGGGCCACCAAAAGGGAACCTTGCAACATCAAGGTTGTTTGGTTGTATCTTCCACTTTTAATTAATATAATACAGTGGCATGTTTCTCTCCCATAAAATCATTCTCATTTTATTACATGACTCCTTGATCACATGTGTAAGTTATTATTGAATATACTATTCTTTCTTTCACATTGGTTGGTCTGTGTTTCATTGCATATTCAATATCACAAGATCACTGAAGCGGAGCAGTAAAAACAAAGATATAATGAAGCAATATTCAAAGGTATGTCAGCCATCTCTTCTTTTATAGTAAACTCAGTGATTAAATCTTAGGTAAAGAATCATGTCATGTCTTGTTTTGTTCTAGATCCAGGTGGATCTAGGGAGATCAATTTATGTCCGCATTCACCGATTTATCCAATAACACATAGACAGTTTCATTATGGAGGAAGAAAATCCCCACAACGGACAGGTGGAGGACCATCCGATGAGTGCATGCGAGGAAATGGAGACAGAGACACCTCTTCTCTCCCCAAACAGACTCTCAGATCATCACCTCCAAATCATTTTTGAAATGCGACAGAAGCAGGATGACCAGTTGCACATTCAATGCATCCTTGGCCATAGAATGGATATCATGTTTGATGCTTTAGAAAATTCTCCAGTGAAGAATCACTACCCAACTTGTGGACAAACGTTTGTCCCTACCTACAACATACATGGAAGCCCAAGGTCACACAGGGAATAACACCTCCATGTTTTTTTTGTTTGCTCTCCTTCTAGTTTTGTCACCTCTCCAAAGATAGGCATAATCTCTGCCTCAAGACGCAAGATAGATAGTCATGACGACCAATTTCTGATCATTGTTTTGTTAATATTGTTTTTTTAAGTTGTGATGCATCAAAATCTAAGATTTTGATGAAAGCCAGTTGTTTCGGTTTCCCTTTTGTGGAAGAATGGGTGGCTAATAGGTGGAATTGTATAGACATGAGCAGTTATTAATATAAGGATCCTACTTTATTTACAAAAAAGATAAAAGGTCAATTTATGTTTTATGATACCGTGCTAAAATTAAAAATGTTTTATTTTATTTTATTTATAAACACCATTGTATATAAATCATTTTACTATGTGAAGTACAACTGATTATGTATACAATGGAGTTGATTGTATAGTGATGAGAGATCTGGGTAGTTATCAAATTAATTTAAATTTTGTTTGATTTGTACTATCTGAAGTACAGTTGATTATGTATACAGTGGAGTTGATTCTATAGTGATGAGTCATTTGGGTAGTTATAAAATTATAGTTTCTAACTTATAATTTAAATTTTATTTGATTTGGAAATATGGTTGAAAATAATCAAACAAGTCATCAAATTATAGTTTCCCACTTTGGAGCCCCTTAATCCAAACGACACTCAGAGATGATGGTTGAGGACTAGAGGGTTACTCAAGTTAGGTTTCAAACTTCTCAATTTCCTCCTACTAATAATATTAGAATGGAAAAAACAACAAAAGATATTGTATATTAAAAATATATGAGAGATTCTTATGACAATGAAAACATAAAAAAAAAAATTGAGTCCATGGTGATGAAAAATTAGTATTAGACTACCGACGTAAAAAATTGTTTTCATTGGGTTATATGGGTTTTATTCCATTCCATTCAAGTGATAATAAATTTAATTTAACAATGCAAATTGTAAATTTAAGCATATTGATCAACACATCAATCTAGGCCTTTCCTCTATTTTGATAGCGCGTAGACTCCTGTCAATCCAAAATTTAGTAAAAGCTATGAACTCAAAATTAAAAATTCACAATGAAATGACAACACATAACTAAACTAGTTATGTTCATCCTTGGTTAACCCCTTTTATTTCTATCATTTAGAATCCAGTCCCTTTGGACAGAGAATTCAAGACAATTCTTTGTTTCTTTATTGAAAATTCACAATGAAATGACAGTCCAACACTAAACCGATTATGTTCGTCTTTGGTTTATTTTCGATATTTCAATATATTTATTCAAGAAACTGTGAAATAAAAATATGTAATTTGAAATAAAAACATGATCTAGAACTTGTTTTAATATGTAAAATTAAAATATATTTTAATATAAGTAAGTGATTTTCATTAAAATGTATATTGATATAAATTGTTTATGTATTGAAAACGGTAGAAAAGGGTTGATGGATTATCAATCCTCTACACATTGGAAGTATTCACTAGTTCCATTAATATGACACCTACCATTAATGGAAGTATTCACTAGTGATATTAATTTTTGATTAAGATGTTAATCATACACTACCTTGAATTGTGAATATACTCCAAATTCAATTAAAAAAATAAAAATCTAAATGCAGGAAACCAAGCCTTAGTAGATGACCTGTTATTTTTTATTTGTTGTTATCAGGTCCCAAAATCAAATTCTTTTTCAGCTTATGTTCTTTTCAATCAAACTTAATGAAAACTATGTTTAATGTGTAGAATATAATTAGTGTTAGCTTCATCATACACATTTTTCAAGTAGCTCATAATTTAAATTTTGTTTTCAATTTCCTTCAATATATTGAAATCTAAATGCACAAATTTACCAATTTAATATAATATCAACGCTTTTGGAATCAAAATTCATAATTTCATAATTAACATTTATACTTTTTAAGATGTCTTTAATTAGGATGTTAATTGTACTTTTTAAGTCTTTACAGTTTTTTTAAGCCATCAATAGTCCCTTATAATGACATGAAAATGGGTCCTAGATTTGATATGAAGTTATACTCTTCATATGAAAAACCATTGAATAATCATTGAAAATAATGAACGCAAATCCTATATATAGTAAATTGGTTACATGCATTAAACGACTTGTGTATACGATCTGGACAATTTATAGGATTAAAGTATAATCATCCAAAGTATAGGTCATTTTAGGTTCCCTAGATACAATCTATAGGTTCTTCCCTAAAATTGTAAATAAGGCTTGGTAAACTTTATAATTCATAAAAAATATAACTTTTGTTAATTGAATGGACCATGAAAGTAAACAAAGCTGGAAATGATTCTAGAATCCTAGATATTCATAAATACGTGTCCTTTCAATGCAAAATATAAAGTTATGGAATGTACATGTCACTTGTTTAAATAAATCGTAATGGTAGGGCATCTTCAATTATTATTTCATGATCGTCTTTGGACATTTTCCATTTTCTAACTTTGTTTATTTTCTTGATTGAACTTCTATTAACTTTATGCATGTTGCACATACCAAATGGCTATATTGACAACTTATGAAATTTGAGTGGTAGTCTTGAAAGTGAACATGAGTATCGGTTTGAAGGGTTTCTTGAAAAAAATATCCTTTCAATATGATGGATCCTCTTTCATATATAAAACCGTTATCATCAAAATCTTCTAATAACCTCATATTTTGTTTTGTGCATTGCATCAAATAATATTTCACATTTTCAGTGTTGTCTACTAGTGCAACCACAACAAAGACATATGGAAATAATTTGATATGTTGGACAACAAGTAGTTCATGTTAGATTATCACACAAGTACATCTACAAGTTATTTGAAAAAATTTAGACATAAAAAATACCTTCTCTAACAAGATCAGAATATTTATCGCCATCAACTGAATCTATAGTTTCATTTGATTCCATCTCCTCTGATCTTGCAAGTGGAATTTCCCCTTTTATTTTAAGTTTAGTATGTCTCCAAGATTTAACATATTCCGCATTTTCGTTTTCACAAATCTCTATGGATTCTGTGTCCTCTATGCAAACTGAACAAAAACAAGACTCATTTCTTCTATCAAATGCAAACACATTTTTATAACATTTTGTTTTAATTGAATGCATTTTTCGTGTTCCATGTATTGTACCGGATTCATATGGGATTGATCTATTTACATCTTGGATTCCAACATACCAAAAACACTTTCACAAGAAAAGAACTTATCAACTTGAAATCTCTTAAGGAAATGATTGAAGATCATATAAATTTGAATATGTGAATAAAAATATCATGTGTACATGTGTAACATGTATATATAGACACACCTGTACACATCCCTTGATGGATTATTTTCATGGATTACCATCATTTTTCACCATTCAACAACTTAATCAATCAATTCAACTCAATCGGCATGAGGGTTCATCTAATACCTTTGAGGTGCTTGGTTTACACCTGCCCATGCACCATCGTGCTCTCCTTTTCCATGACCAGTCTCAAAAAATTCCAACAACATGTAATGTTTTATTTTTTTATAAAGACGAAATAACCAATAGAATGATCATGAAGATTTGAGCTGACCCGCACACCCATCTAACAATATTAAATGTCGATCGAATCTGATCCAGCATTATTTCAATGAATCATAAAATTTATTAAAACAATGTTGCATATAATGTGTGTCATGTGCTCGATCATCACTTATATAAAAGTGATATTCTTTAATAAGATGTCAATTTTCATTGGTGTTTTCTATGTCATCAAGAATCCATTGAGCATGTCTATATAGAATGTGGACAAATACAATTAATTGATCAGAATGATAATATTCACTCTATATTTCTTTTTGTGCAACGAATGTGTAATTCTCTACAAAATCAACTACAAACAAAATTGTCCCTAGTGGAAACACTTCATGGGATTGTTTGAATTGTAGGTCTTGTCATTGAGATCTATGTGAATGCTTGGTGTATTTATAATTTTTTTCCTCAAACTTCTTCAAAAAATCTATCACACAGATTTTATATTCTTTCAAATAAATCCTTTTGTAAATAACATTTAAAGAATGCGGAGCCATGTTGTTGATATATTCATATATCTTCCAATTGACTGTTATATTAGAAAATGATTGATCATTCATATCAATAGGATACTTAGAGTGAAAAAAAACTTTTATTTCCACAACGATCTCATTTCTTTCCACCAACACATTTTTTTTGGTAAAATAATTCATCACCTTCTCTTTCACATAGAATTTCAGATATAAAATCACAGAATTTGAAAGGAGGAGTTGAACTTGGCCATAAAGTTTTACCAAAATCAAGAAAAGTGTCGTAATATAACTCAAATTACACATGATAACGACAACAACAAGTCTCACACACAATGATGGGTCTAACAAACCATGGTTTTTGTTGCACAAATGTATTGATGGAAATTTTAACTTATTTGTGATCTTCTTTGAACTTATTGAATGATTTTATTTGTATCATTGGAAATATATGTTTTGGATGTTCTTTATATTTTTTCCATGCTATTCTTGATTGCAACACATCCCTTGTATGTGGTGAAACACAATATTTTTTTAACCAACAATTATGGGCCAATTCTTTACCATTTTCTGCAAGTTTGTCTTTGTAGGGTTGTCTAGAAATCATTGTCCAACAACAAAGTTCATCATTTGCATCTATTTGCAATCGAAATTTACTATGTTTATACAATGATTTTCTTGACGTTCCCATTGTTTTTTCAATGTGTCGTGTCAAAGGATATTTGATATTGCTAGATGCAACAATTGTTGTTTGTATCACTCTACGTGCAACACTGACATCCTTTTTCCGAGATTTTCCAAAATCTTTTAATACACTAGTTATATTGTCAAAGACATTATGTTTCACCTTTGTATATTTTTTCGACTTTTGAATACCCAATAATGATGTAGCTTCTTTTAAATTTCTTGACTTTATTAGACAGAGTAAAAGTTAAGCTTGTACTATTATTGATTCATATTTGAAAAAGGGATTATACATATTCTTAGTTCGATGTATTATATAATTATTAGCTTCTTTCTTCCCAAATTTGTCAGTATCAACATTTTCTAATATTGCTTCATCAATCTTGATAGATTCTGCTTCATATTCCAATTTAAAGTTTATATTAAAAAACAAAACCCGAACATAAATTCACTAAACTATATACATTGTATTATCTAAATTTATGTACATACCTATCGGTGATTTGACTTCTGCTTCAATTTTGGTTTCAACACCTTCATCGACATTATGAGACAGATCTATTTATGTTTTTTTAAAAACATCAAATTGTAATTACAAACAATTATATTAAACAATATTTTGAATTTGAGTTCTATACTTTTAATATAGAAAATATGTGCATGCATATCTAGTTGGACTTCTTCTTGTTGAAAATATCTATTTACATCATCATTGTGTATTTCTTCAATATTTGCACATTCTCATTTATTTCTCCAATAATGCTCTTTCCTATGTTCGTTATGGTGAGTTTCATCTCGAGTGTGATCAAATTTTCTCGTGCGAAAACTTTTGTTTCCCATGAGTATAGTTATCCATATTTTTTTTTTTTAAATCAACATTTCAGAATAGTCTCAGAAAAACTTCATTGTCACAAACATTATTAAACAACAATATCGATAAAAAAATTTCAACAAATGATTCACCTTGAAAAAAAGTTCAAAATTTAGCTTTCACTATATAAATTGTTATTTCAATAAAAACTTGAACTTAAAAAAAAAAAAAAAATTGCATTCAAAACATCAATTACCTTGTTCAACAAAAATGCAAAAGATGAATTGAAACTTTGTTTAGGTGCTCTAGAAAACCATGAAACAAGCGAGTGAATTGTGTTAAATGTTTTTGACTGAAATCATATTTATAGGATTTGGCTCGAAGTGAAATGATATGATGTGTCTCTTCATTGTTTCCAGCCGACAAAATTCTCTCACCCACCTTTCGACCGAAAAAAGGTTGTTTCGGCGGAAAAGATAGGAAATCGTTTAGTTTTAATGGATTCTGTTAGAATTACATTTCTCAGAAGAATAACTTTCTTTCGGATGAAATATTATTTCGGTCCAAAGATTATTTCAACTGACAACTAGAGAATGGGACTATTTGCAGGAACCTGAGAATTCCCTCTAGCTTACCTGAACTTTGGAGGTTGAAGAATCTTGCAAATACTCAGAATTTCGTTTCGAAAATGATTCCATCATTTTCAAAATTGAATCTACTTTCAATGGATATAGTTTTTTTTCATTTTCATTATTTTTATCTAATTTTATTTAATTTAAAACAAAATCACTCCATAATATTTTTAGGTCACATTATGATTGAGTGAAAAGAAATATCTGTATCTCTAAAAATACATCAATGAATCGTATATCATAGCATAGCATAGCATAGGGGTGAAGAAGTGGGATTGAAACTAACGAAATGAATCGCATAGCATCAATCATCACTTCCGAGGCTTGCACCCAGTAACGAGGACTTCCCAGGTGGTCACCCATCCCAAGATGCCTCTGGCTCAAGCACGCTTAACTGTGGATTTTTCCCCACAAATAAGCCCACTTATCTCGCTACCCCATTTTCAAAACCTTAGCAAGTATTGTCCCTTATGAACTACCAAGTTATAGCTCCCGTCACTCTTATTATTTAAGAATATAAGGGCTTCTGCAGTGAAAAATATTAGATATTATTTTCGAGATTAACTACGTAGTGTAAGTAATTAATCTATGAACCATATCCATGAGTATTAGTCTCAACTGACCAATAATTCTCATGATTTGAATAGTCCACTTAACACTTATTGCATCGGGTGATGGTCACAGGGGTGAAAAAGTGGGATTGAAACCAACGAAATGAATCACATAGCATCAATCATCACTTCCGAGGGTTGCACCCAGTAACTAGGAATTCCCAGGTGGTCACCCATCCCAAGCTGCCTCTGGCTCAAGTGTTCTTAACTGTGGAGCCTTCCCCACAATCAAGCCCACTTAGCTTGCTACCCTATTTGCAAAACCTTAGTAAGTATTGTTCCTTATGAACTACCGAGTTAGAGCTCCCTTCACTCTTATTATTTAATCATATAGGGGCTTCGGCAGTGCAAGATATTGGATATTATTTTCGGGATTATGTAGTGTAAGTCATTACTCTATGACCCATATCCATGAGTATTAGTCGCAACTGACCAATAATTCTCATGATTTGAATAGTCCACTTAACACTCATTGCATTGGGTGATGCTCACAACGGTGAAGAAGTGGGATTGAAACCAACGAAATGAATTGCATAGCATCAATCATCACTTTTGGGGCTTGCACCTAGCAACTAGGACTTCCTAGGTGGTCACCCATCCCAAGACGCCTCTGGTTCAAGTGCACTTAACTGTGAAGTTTTCCCCACAATCAATCCCACTTAGCTTGCTACCCCATTTGAAAAACCTTACCAAGTATCGTGCCTTATGAACTACCCAGTTAGAGCTCCCTTTACTCTTATTATTTAAGCATATAGGGGCTTCCGCAGTGCAAGATATTAGATATTATTTTTGGGATTCACTGTGTAGTGTAAGTCATTAATATATGACCCATATCCATAAGTATTCATCGCAACTGACCAATAATTCTCATGATTTGAATAGTCCACTTAGCACTACGCAGTTAATCCCAAAAATAATATCTAATATGCAATGTTTTCAGCTTGGTCAACTTGAAAAAATTCTAGAAATTATAATATTCATCCGTTAGATTCAAAATTATAGTCATAATCAAATAGATTCTT
This sequence comes from Picea glauca, assembly GCA_000966675.3. Classification (NCBI taxonomy): domain Eukaryota; kingdom Viridiplantae; phylum Streptophyta; class Pinopsida; order Pinales; family Pinaceae; genus Picea; species Picea glauca. Next base: position 518,885 of record JZKD02S1843718.1, read on the forward strand.
TGTAGATTGTTGCAGTATATTTTGTTTGTTAAAAACAAAAGTATAATAATAGATAAATTGTTGGGGGAAAAACTAACTCATTATCATTCCTTTCATGTTTAAGGAACATATTGTTAAACAATTGTCAAATTGACATATCAAATCTCAATAAAAAAAAATTGCAAAATAGTCAGTCGAAAGCTAACAAAATTCTTCACAAGTTTTGTATTTACTGTGAAGTGAAATTCTAAATAAAAAAAAATACTTTTGTATACCATAAGTTGAAGAACTTGAAAATATAGTTTTTTTCTCATAAAACAAGGAAAATAGACACCCATCTTCATGATTTCACCCTATTAATATAATATTTTGTTTTCTCTATTAAAATCTAGTTGTACTTTATCCATGAGTATCACTAAATATGTTACGTAAAACACAAATTCAATGTAGAATCTCATATGAAAATTCATCAAAGCTATATATTTCATACACCTCATTATACAACATCATCAGGATTATGTTCTTCCTTTGTCACTAGTGGTGTTAGTATTAATTCAATAGATTTTTTGTAAGGAATATATGGATAAACATAATCATATAAACCTAATAAGAATAAAATGGTATCACTTCATATTCATAGTGTACACGTATAAAGTTGGGTCCCATTAAGCATGATTCACTAGTAATAGTTATGATTGAGATATCACTATTTGATTACTATGATTACAATTACTCTTATGATTACAAGGATGATTACAAACTAGTATCATGAGGGATTACATCTTTCCATATTAGGGAATATCTTGAATACCATTTAAATGATATTGGTGACTTTTTTTAGAATGATGCTTACAGAAGCAAGAATACATGTAATTATTAGGCTAATTGTGTATCAATATTCTACCAAATCATGCTTACTAACATGCCTATAGGTTTTAATCCTAGTATTTGAATCATATACATTATTTTCCTAATATATAGGATGGGTATAGAGCTAGGGTACCTAGATAATAGAGTCATTGACTTGTGAAACCTATCGTTGAATAAGGATCTTACATATGACTCAATTCATCAAATGGGTATGAGGCAATTCCATAGGGTAAATCTTATACAACAACTCTATTAGGTTAGTAAGGATCATTAATTAATGGAATAAGCATGTTAACCATCTCTATCTACAACATCATAGATAAGCATGAGTAAGAACTCTTGTACACACACTAGTTCAATAAGGATAACATGAACAGCATAAAGTAATGGGAATAAGAGTAAGCATAAAGTAATAAATGAGTACACAAATTACTACTAATACTTACAGTAAATGTATTAGCTATCTAATATCCATAATATATGAGCACATCCATAAGAAACAAGATGGAATCACTTACTTTTCATTCAGTTCAATAAGAGAAATCATGTTATGGTGATACTTATGTGGAATCAAGACGAGTAGTAATTCCATAGTAACATATGATGAAGTTGCTCATGTTCAATGCTTGTTTCATACCTTATACTAATATATGGTTTTTACTATGAATACCATGTATATACGTGATATGGAATAAATCTAGTTTCATCATCTTAAACATTATAGATATGCTTATACTATGGGTCCTATTTGTTACTTAACCATATTTGTCGTTCCATATTAATCTATGTTCTTTGATTACATTTACTTCTACCAAATCATGAAGTTCTCATGTGTTATGTTGATACAGTCTATTGTTTCCAATATCATATCCCTTTCAACTTAAGTAATATAGATATGTATCTCTTATATTAACTTAAAAGGAATCAGGGTGTTTGAATACTATACCAAGTCTCTATCATTAACATTACTCGTGCTACTAATATAATGTGACTTCCCGCTCTTACGCACACCTAATTGGACTTATTATTTGAGGACAGTTGCATGCAAGTGATCTGGTTCATTATATGATTGATTGTTTTTTCTTATGGATATTGATGATGTTCTGATGTGATGATATGTGTTTTATTATATTTTTGTCAACGGGTTCTATTGACTAGTTTTTCCTGAATGTGTAGGACTCTTGACCGATTGAGGATGCCGATGACATCAATGGACCTCCTTGAATTTCAGATCGAGTCAGGGAGTGGACTGTTATGGTTTGATTGTTTTAGATATTGCATATGTGACATATCACTGGTATATTATGATGTTCATTTTGAATCGCTGACATGTTTTGTTGATGGATGCAAGGTAACGATATATTTCTAACCATAATCACATTTGGAGTAAATGGGTCATGCAAAAAAACCAAAGATATTGAGGGAGAGGTTTGGTAGCAGCCCTACCACAGCCTACTAGCACTCCCATCATGGCTCGAACTATATGTTAAAGATTACCTAGTTTGAGAGATCCATGATGTCGTGAGGGAAGACTGTGACAGTTTCTCACGATGATTCTAAGGGGAGAGAAATAAGGTGAGGTCCTTATTCAATAGAGACCCTTAGTCTCCCATAAGGTCACCTGATGGATTATTGACTCCAAGGGTTTGACGTCTACCAAAATCATTCAAAAGGTGACTGGCACCCTTGGAGCACGTAGTGTGTCTTGAAGGGCACGCCACATAGAGGAAACTTGAATGAAAACGAGTGGCACCCTTGGAGCACATAGTGAATCTTCAAGGGCACGTCGTGTTTTTAACAATGGTGAGTCAATAAACCTAGGTACCTAGAAAAGAATATCTCAGTTTGACAATAAAGTTTAAAAATTGTAAAATTTCCCTTAAAAACAAAAAAAATAATTTTGTTGAGCCTAGTTGAATTTAAAGCCTACTCCTAAGTAGGACATCATAACTAAAAAACAATTAAGCAAGTAATAAAATGGGGATGAATAAAATTGGGGTAAAAATTAAATTTAAAAATTAATGGAGGAATAAATTAATTAAAAGATTAATTGTTATCTATGTACAAATTTTATAATTTAGAACTTAGAACAAAAAGGGGAAACTTAATTACAAAATGAATGTGGAACATAGAAGGGAATCTAGTCTAGAGAAATTTCTAAATTCGAACTCAACTAAGCTTTAAGAAATGTGTCATTCATTAAAGGAATGTAAGGGCATAAAGGGACATCGAAGAGAGTTTTTAGGAAGGCTTTTAGGTGGGTGAGAGAATTTGACATTTTAAATTAATTAATTAAATGAATTTTCGGTTGCAACTAAGGGATCGGGTGATAGGTGTGTCGAAGAGAATTTTCCAAATAATAAATTAATAAAAATAATTTAATATACGCCTAGAAACAAGTCACTAAGAAAACTCTATAAAAGAAATGGTAGAGCAGGGGAATGGATCATGTCTAGTATGTGTAAGGTTATGCTGCCATATTTTAGTCTTGACTGATTTTTCTTGTGGGAGTTAGGACACCCAACTCAGATAACAAGTGGTATCTCAACCTTGTGAATCGATATGGGAGCTAGCTATCTCTAGTTTGTGTGTGTGGCCCCTTTGTGGCTTGGGGGGATCAGGGGGAGGAAGAGTAACCCTATCATTGGCTAGGAGGTACTGGTGAGGTCTCAACGGTTAGCAAGCATGACATGGATGGATCAAAAGCATGGGACAACCGTTTAAGATTCTACGTCATCAGTTACAATATTCTATTTAGTTTTACTTTGCAATGAATTAGTTTCAGTATTCCATTATGCTTTAATGTAAATGGTTATTTTTATATGATTTCATATTCGATAATCATGGATTAAAATTTTGTTATATGTGATGTTAGATCTCCTTTACTTCTATGTAAAACCGATGAGTAGAATCATGAATTAGTTCCAGTAGTCCATTATGGTTGATGTAAATGGTTTTTTTTCCATCCTTGATGCACACGGCCTAAATTTTTCTGTTAATGTTATGTTGAATTCACTCAATTTATGTGCATAGTCGTTGATGTTGTCTCTCCATTCTACGTGTAATAAATTTTGTTGTTGGAGTGTTGAGATCGTCACGCACTAAGGAACTGGTGTATCATCCCAAGTGATCACATTTAAAGTGTTTCTCTAAATGTATGTAATCCAATGTAGGATAGATTAAGTATGGTATTCTACTCTCTAATTCAGATTTTTCCTAACATGATTTATGTGATCAATACATGGAGTAAATACATATCTTTAAATATGGTTTCTGATAAATTGTGAAGCAAGAAATGCAGAGAGAAAGAATAGAACAAAAAACAGTATATTAGAATATATGAAGAAGAGTACAATGAGAAGAGTTAATGAAGAATTAAGTACTATGCAAAGGGAAATAGCTGAGCTAAATAGACCCAAGCAAATCAAGAATAGAAAGTACAGTTGGCCAGGACAACTGGCAGTGTACAGTCAGCCTGTTGAGGTTACATTATATTTAACACTCCCTCTTAAACTCAACAGTTACAAACATTAACATTGATTATGCCTAAGTGTTGTCTCTGAAAATCAAAAACCGATTTTCCTAGTGGCTTTGTAAAGATATCAACAAGCTAATCTCGAGAACCATAGAATTGTAGTATAATATCACCATTATTGACTAGCTCGCATATGAAATGAAAACGAGTGTCAATGTGTTTGCTTTTCTTGTGAAACAAATGATTTTTGGATAGAGCAATTGCTGAAGTATTGTCACAGAAAATAGGGGTTGGATCCTTTTCTGTATGTGACATATCTTTCAATATTCTTCTCAGCCACACAACTTGACACGAAGATGACGTAGCAACTACATACTCTTCCTCTGTAGAAGATATTGAAACAATTGGATGCTTCTTTGATGCCCATGAGATGAGGTTCGTGCCCAGTTGAAAAACATGTCTAGATGTGATTTTCCTGTCATCTAGGCTGCCTGCAAAATCATTGTCTGTGTAACCAGAAAGTTGATTACTATCAGATTTAGTGTACCATAAGCCGAAATTGAGAGTTCCTGCAACATATCTCAAAATTCGTTTCACCATTTTCCAATGAGAATCTTTTGGGGATTCCATGAATCTGGAAACAAGGCTGGCTACATACATAATGTTAGGCCTAGTTTCTATAAGATACAACAAACTGCCTACTAAGCTTTTGTACAAAGTAGAGTCCATTGTAGTACCTTCATCATTCTTGCTCAATTTTGTGCGTAGTGGTATAGGGGTTTCTGCTGGATTGCATTCTTCCATGCGAAATATTTTGAGGATGTCTGTTGCATACTTTTGCTGACAGACAAAAATGCCTTTGGCTGATTGATGAACCTCAATCCCTACAAAATATTTCATTACGCCAAGATCTATCATCTCAAACTTAGGTTGCATGGCATGTTTAAAATTTGTTAACTCAATATTTCCTGTATAGATCATGTCATCAACATATAAACATACAATCAAAATTTTACCGTGCTGATATGTTTTGGTGTAAAGAGTTGGCTCATTTTGGCTTCTGCTAAAACCACTTTTGATCAGATAAGTGTCAATTATGTTGTACCAAGCTCTTGGAGCTTGCTTTAAGCCATACAATGCTTTCTTTAACCGATATACTTTGGTTGGTTTCTCTTGGACTTCAAATCCAGGTGGCCGATCGACATAAACTTCTTCGTCTAGGAAACCATTCAGGAATGCTGACTTGACATCCATCTAGTATACTTGCCATTTGTGTTGGAATGTTATGGCCAATAGAGCCCTTACAGTGTATAATCTTGCTACTGGAGAAAAATTTTCACCATAATCAGTACCTGGTTGTTGTGAGAATCCTTTGGCAACAAGTCTTGCCTTGTGTTTTTCGATTTTCCCTTTTTCATTGAGTTTAGTTTTGTAAACCCACTTGACACCAATACTCTTCTTGTGACTTGGAAAATCAACAAGATCCCATGTCATGTTCTTCTCAATGGAGTCGATTTCTTGGTTCATGGCTTGAACCCAATGTGGCTCCTTAGCTGCTTCGTTAAAGGATGTAGGTTGGCATGACATTAAAGCAAAAAGGTCATGTTGTTCAAAGTCATCCAACTGTTGCTGGATTTATCTCAAACATAGAGTTCTCTAATTTTTTGGTTCAGAGAATGATTCTCTGCTGGAAGTTGAGGTATCCTGAGAATTTTCAAGTTGTCTTTGTACCTGCAATCTTGGAAGAATAGTTTAAGGTACTTGCTGTCCTGAATTTTCTGTATTTTTAGAATTTGGCAGCAATGGATTTTGACTGTCCATTTGCTAATATTCTGAATCATTCCAGATTGATTTTCCATAAATCTTACATCTCTATTGAGAATTAGTTTCTTGGTGATTGGATTGTACAGCCTGTAAGCTTTAGATGTTTCATTATATCCAGTGAAAATACATTTCTCACTCTTGTCATCAAGTTTCTTCCTTAATTCGGAAGGTATGTGAGTTTATGCGATGCATCCAAATGTCCTTAGATGTAAAACATTGAGATTTGTCCCACTCCATGCTTTTTGGGGAACTTTCATCTTTAGTTTGGTGGTTGGAGATCTATTCAAAAGATAAACTGAGCATGCTACTGCTTCAGCCCAAAAAATATTTGATAGAGTTTTCTCTTTGAGAAGTGTTCTTTCCATATTCATTATTGTCTGATTTTTCCTTTCATCCACTCCATTATGTTGTGGAGTATACCTGGCTGTTGTTTGCATAATAATGCCTTTTCATTTGTAGAAATTTGAAAATTCTCTGGAGTTGTATTCTCCTCATCCCTCTGACCTGAGTGCTTTGATATATTTTCCACTCTGTTTTTCAGCTTCTGCCTTGAATTCTTTGAATTTTGCGAAAGTTTCAGACTTGTGTCTGAGAAAATAGATCCATATTTTTCTGCTGAAATCATCAATAAATGTTAGAAAGTAAAAGCTACCACCTATTGACTCTATTTTCATTGGGCCACATAGGTCAGTGTGAACAAGTTCAAGATGTTGTTTGGCTTGATTTGATGACCGTGGAAAACTAGTTCTCTTATGTTTTCCAAGTATGGAAGATTCACATGGGGGAATTTGCTCTTTAAATATAGGAATACCTTTGACCATGGAGTTCTTCTGAAGAAGACTTAGAATCTTAAATGGTAGATGTCCAAATCTTGTATGACAAACTATAGTTTCATTCAGGGTGGATTCACTCTATGCATGTGGTTGAATCAGATTTGAAATTCTGAGGGTAAGGGGAAACATCCTATTTGGAGTCATATGGATTTCAGAAATCAATTTTCTGCTGAGGATTTTGTCATATATCTTGCAATATGATCCCTCAAAAAGTACTTTATAGCCATGTTCAATGAGTTGTCCTAGACTTAGCAAATTATGTTTCAGATATGGAACATGATAGACATTGTTTATGTCTTTCTTTACATTCTGTTTAGTAAGAATAGGAACAGTTCATTTTCCTTGAACTTTGACTAAGTAATCATTTCCAAGTGTAATATCAGATGAGATTGAAGAATCAATGCATGAAAGTAAATCTTTGTTACTTGTCATGTGATTGCTGCATCCACTGTCCAACAACCAGAGATCTTTAGGTTGATGTTCAATGTTGTGACATGAAAGAAACATACCTCCTGAGTTTTCTCCCGTGTGATTTGACACATGTGCTCTGCCTAAGAGCTGATCTGCTTGTTTCTTCGTGCATTCAAATTCATAGTGCCCATACTTTTTGCAGTAATAGCATTGAATGCTTGATTTCTCATTTGATCTTCTCCCTCTGCCTCTTTGAGGCTAGAAACTCTGATGTTGATTTTGTTGTTGATGTCTTTGACCTTGGAAATTCTAATTCAGATATTGTTGTTTGTTACCTCCACTGGAGTGAGGGTTACTTTGATTGCTCCCTGTTCCTTGGTGACCTCTGCTTCTTCCTCTGCCTCTCCCTCTGCTAAAGGAGAATTGAGTTTTGAAAGCATTGAAGATTGACTCATCTGTGAGATGCAGTCTGGTCTCATGTGTCACCAGAGAACCAATTAATTCATCTGTTGAAAAACTTGACAGATCCTTAGATTCAAGGATTGTTGTTACAACCATTTCAAATTTCTGTGGTAAACTTTTAAGGATTTTCTCAACAATTCATTGATTAGTGATGGTTTCACCAATCAATCTGATCTGGTTCACGATGCCCATGACTCTGGTCATGAATTGATCTACATTTTCGGACTCTGTCATCCTTAGAGTCTCGAATTGTGTCCTCAAGGTTTGCAGTTTACTTTTTTGACCCTATCATTTCCTTGATAGGAAGATTTAAGGATGTCCTAGGCTTGTTTTGAAGTACTAGCGCCTGTGATTTTTGAGAAAATTGAGTCATCCACAAAATTTTGAATCCAAAATTTAGCTTTATTTTCTCTGTTTCTCTACGTTTCTTGAGCAATTTTTTGTTGATTAGTCATGGCAGACAGGTCTGCTGGATCTGGTTCCACATATCCATGATCCACTGGATCCCAACACTCTTGTGCTTGCAAGAAGGATCTCATCTGAAGAGACCAGAACTCGTAGTTCTTTCCAAGAAGAATCAAACCCTGAGTTGGTCCTAAATTGCTAGACGTCGCCATCTTTTAAGGAATTCAGCAAAACAGAAGAAAAAATCTTACTTACCTATCTCCTGCATTTAATTTGTAGTGACTTTGGAACTCTGCATTCAAGATTTCGTGAGTTTTTGGCTTCGTGATTATGACGTCGGGACTTGGTTATACGAGTCCTCCGATCTTTTGTCTCACCAACCTCCGATCACCGAAACGTCGATTTGTCGATGGCCAAAGAGAGGTTATCGGCCTTGAATTTTTCCTTAGTCACCGTGCAATGTGACCATGCGCCTTGATGTTAAATTTCTACGAGATTTTTCAGTTCTTTTTCTTTCAATTTGTCGAAATGCTGAGATTTGCCTTTGGACAATTCAACGATCCAAATCTTCCTGTGATCTGACGGTCTAGATCCTATTGGGATTTTGCGATTCGTTATTTCGTGAGTTTAGAAATCTTGTCCCAGAGTTTTCAAAACCGCGAACTTCGAAATATTGATTTTCCGAAATGGCGTTAACTTCAGTTATCCCCTTGGGCTATACCTTTGGTCCTCATGACCTCTCCTGAGATGACCGCAGTCCCTTTCGGGGTTTAACGACTCAAACACACAACCACTTGGTCTCTCGACTCCCGAAAAGCCATTCCCGAAATGCCGATGGAGCTTTCCTTTTGAGACTTTCCTCGAAGGCCTAGATTGTTTCCACACGTCCCCTTACGATGGACGGTCCTCGTCGTTTCACGATTTCGCGAATTGCGACACCCGATGACAAAAATCCTCTGTCAACTTGAAACCCCAATAGTCGATATGTTGATGGTTTCCTCGATGTTCGCCATGTGTCTGAACAAATGGACAACCATGATCTTTTCAAGATTTCGTGATTTGCGATGTCGAGATTTCGCGTATCGGGGTTTTGGAGAGCGGTCTCCTTTGCTCGTCCAACTCCCGATTCCCGATTTTGCGATGGGATAAAATCGACGGCTCACGATCTTTCACGATCCAACAGTCCAGAATAGCTCGTGATCTCGTGATTCATGAATTCTCATGACAGTCTTCTGACCTTTACACCTTACGAGTCAACGAAATGCCGAGATCTCGCCACGTGTTTCTAGATGGACGGTTCAAATGATATTGGGATTTCACGACTTCACAAGTCGAGATTTCTCCTGTGCACTTCAGAGGACTAAACCTCATGCACCTTCTCACTAATCCAACTGTTATCGGTCCTTTGAGGAAGATCTGACGGCTGAAATTATTTCGTCTTTTCCGCGCTCTCTTCGTCCTTTCTGAACTGGTTTCCCGCCCTGGATCTGTTTGTAGGATGAATCTTATGGCCTCAATGGTTGTTCTTTTCACATGAGATGCGATCTTTGCTGCATTTGAAGGAATTTTCTCCTGCTGAAGAAAAAATTTGTGAATCTTTCAAAGATTTGAAATAATTTCACAAGTTTTTTGTTCTCTGCTGCAATCTTTGACAGATTTGAGCGATTTCCAAAAATCTTTAAACGATGTTGCCCTCTGTAGCAATCTTTCACAGATTTGCACGAATTCCGTGAAATCTTCAACTTTTCTGCCTTCTGAAGCTCTTCTTCGTGAATTCTTTGATGATTCTTGAAAATTACAAGAATCTTTAAAGTTTTTTCTTCTGTATTTTCTTCTTCCTCAAAGTTTCGAGCGTTGTACGCTCTTCTTTGACGTGTGATCTTCTTACGCTGATCTTTTGAGCGTATGATAGTGTTCTTCCTCATGGAATTTTCCTGCGAAGATCTTTCGAGAGTATGACAGACAACTCTCCAAGCCTTGTGAAAAGTCTGTGTCAAAATGCTCTCAAGGTCTGTGAAGATCTACGCTATTTGAGGATCGTGTTGCTCTCTAGTCTTTGTGAAGAGGCTTACTACTGTAACTCTAATACCATGATAAATTGTGAAGCAAGAAAGGCAGAGAGAAAAAATAGAACAAAAAATAGTATATTAGAATATATGAAGAAGAGTACAATGAGAAGAGTTAATGAAGAATTAAGTACTATGCAAAGGGAAATAGCTGAGCTAAATAGGCTCAAGCAAATCAAGAATAGAAAATACAGCTGGCCAAGACAGTTGGCAGTGTACAGTCAGCCTGTTGAGGTTACATTATATTTAACAGCTTCATCTACAATCTGCAATTAAATGAAATGGTCGTGAATGATGATATAAATCATGTCACTTAAATGTTGATTGGATTCGATTATGCTATGGGTATGTAGATAGAAAGAGCCTTTATAGAATGAATTTCCTTGTATAATACATAGATCTTTAAAATATGTTTTAGTCTTGAAATATTTCTTTAGTGTTGTGCATAGTAATTAGTACGAGAGGAGGAAATCGTGTTTTTTTATTTCATGAGTTGAATAGAATATTCTCTATGAACATTTAATCCTCTTATGATGAAATAGATGCCTCGGTCTTATCCTATCCGTTATAAAAGTCTATGACTCTGTAACATGATCATTAGCATTTAAAAGTTCATTGGCGTATGTGGAGGGCCCTCTCATTTCTTGAGTTCCAAAATCCTTTTATTGATTATACTTAACTTCCCATTTGTATGAAAGGTCAGTAATTAAAACTATATCAATGCCCACCGAAGTCTTTACAATTTTTCTTCTTCCAAACTGATCTTTTGATGGCCTTACTGGAAATTATATGAAATAGGATTATGTTACCTTTAAAGAAAAGATACAAGAATTCTCAATTTAGGCATCAATTGCAGTTGTACAATCACTCACATAGTTAGTGCAATTCTCTTTTGTAAAAGTCATTTTGGCATATTAATTTCATTTAAATATCCCGAGAACTGTTGCATTTTAGGACAGGGGAAACCCTACAAATTACAATTTGATTGGGGAATTTAACTTCTAGGTTTTAGGTTTCAAACTTTGTGTGAGCATTTGTTACTCCTAGCGTACCTTGTTCATGATTAATTGTTGTGTATACAACCTTGCTTCATCCACCTGAACCTGGCTCACTACTAATTGTTTTTACGTCCTTGACTCTTTTTCTTTGTTTGATCCTATATATAATTGATCATTCCAAGGTTAACATGCACAAATCCAAGTTGAAAATAGTGGAGTGTCCCTTAGACTGCCTTCATAACCTTCATACTGTGGACATCATTGGCTTCTCTTGATTGTTGACCTCGTTTTTGTTTTGTCCATAAATGCCCAGCCATAACGAAAATTCCTTTTTTGCATATAGAACCTGCCTCCACGCCCAATCTCAACGGAATTTCCAGTTTGTGTTCCGAGTTCGATGCCCACGTGCAATTTTTCTGACATATTCCCTTCCTTGCACTCAACCAATCGCTAGAATCACTTTTAAATTTTGTTAATCCTGTAGAAGCTAATCCAATTAAATGCAAACATTTTAACTTCCCGGATCTAGTGGAACACCCTCAAGTTTAATCCTGTAGCAGTTAATACAATTTTAATGAAAACGTTTTTGTTGCCCAAATCCAGTGGAACGCCCTCGAGTTTAATCTTGTATCAGTTAATACAATTTTAATACGAACGTTTTTGCTGCCCGAAATCCAGTGGAACACCCACGATCTTTAAATCCTGTAGCAACTAATTCATAAATTTAATACCAACCCTATCCTTGCTGCCACGATTCCAGTGGGATTCCCTATGATTTTATTTCTGTAGCAGGGCTGCAACGATTTTATTTCTGCAGCAAGCGATCTCATAAATTTGATACCAACAGTTTCCTTGTTGCCACTACTTCAATGATAAACCTTACTTACTGTACTGAGTTTCTATTGAATGATGTACTGAGTTTGTATTTAATGATGTAAAGTTATAATGATATAAAATTAATAAAGAATTTATAATTTTGTAATGATGTATAATTTTAAAGATTGTAAGGTTATGCTTGTGTGTAAATAGATTGTAGTAATTAAATTAATCAATATTTTTACTTAAAGATTGTAAAGTGTATAATGTTGTATAACTTTAATGATATAAGGTTTATCATGAAGGCATAAAGTTATAATGATGTATTAGGTAAAGTGTGTAATGATGTATAAACTTTAATGATGTAATGTTTATATTGATGTCAAGCTTTTAAAGATCGTAAAGTTATAAAGATTGCAAAAGTTATAATGAAGAATAAAGATTTACTTAATCAATATTTTTACTTAAAGATTGTAAAGTGTATAATGTTGTATAACTTTAATGATATAAGGTTTATCAAGTTATAATGATGAATAAAGATTTACTTAATCAATATTTTTACTTAAAGATTGTAAAGTGTATAATGTTGTATAACTTTAATGATATAAGGTTTATCATGAAGGCATAAAGTTATAATGATGTATGAGGTAAAGTGTGTAATGATGTATAAACTTTAATGATGTAATGTTTATATTGATGTCAAGCTTATAAAGATCGTAAAGTTATAAAGATTGCAAAAGTTATAATGATGAATAAACTTTAAAGTTAGTAAAAGTTATAATGATGTATAATAGTTTGTAGTTATTAATTAATTAATATCTTATTGTAAAGTTTATAATAATTGTACATGTTGTTTTTCTATTATCATGTATGCATTGATTATAAGGGAGACTCCTGGATTTATAATGATGAATGTATTATTTTCTATGATGGAGACCACTTGCAAAACGGATTGTATATCGGTTCTTGTTTCATGGAATTTGTTTTAATTGATGATTGATTAAATCTAACGCCTCGAATTAAATAGAATTGTGCCTCAACTTTTGTCATTGCTAGATAGATTTGGTATGTCAGTTCTCTTGTGCCATGAAATTTGTGTTACATCTGTTGGTTTTTAGATTCTTTCGCGTCTTGATGATTGTTGATGATGTCTTAGCTTAGTCAATATTTTCTTATATGAGTAAATGTTAGTAATTTGTGTCATGCTTCTTGAAGTGAAAAACTATGCTATATTATTTTCCATTTATGTGCCGCATGAATTTTGTTCATTATGTCCGTCGTTGAGTTGTGTTTCTTGATTGTATTATTGACATTACTTTCCTAACACTTTAAAAAAAAAATTGTACTTGTTATGCATCACTTGTTTTCGTAAGGACAGGGTCTGTTACATAGAATTTTTTTACTATAAAACATATGTATTTCCCTAATTAAGATAGATAAATGATAACAAGGATATTACAAGCTTGAATGAGTTTGAAGGGGATTAATCGGATCTAGCAAGTGGAGTTCATATTGTTTACAGTTATGTAAGACTTATAATTGCCATCATTGTTAATAGTGATAGTAATGTAATAGCTATGAAGCTATCATAAAAAATTATGTAATAAGTGTGCAAGAGTGTTATAAGTTCATAAGAGTTCCATATTATACATAACATTGTTAATAGTGATAGTAATGTAATAGCTATGAAGCTATCATAAAAAATTACGTAATAAGTGTGCAAGAGTGTTATAAGTTCATAAGAGTTCCATATTATACATAACTCTAATATGAATAGTGAATTATATATAATGATCTAACATAAATAGTAACTTGTATAGATAAACTAATTAGTGATGTGCTTATATCATTAATGGTAATCATACTGCCATTTTTATGTCATACCCATACATCACGTATCGATATAAGATAGAACTCACTAGTTGTAGTAATAAAGCTCATTTATTCAATATAAGCTAATTGGTACTTGAAACTACCACAAAAGGGTACGGTTATGTCACTAATTATGTAATTATTGCTACTTGTTGTAATCACACTGATCACATTAAGTGTCACAAAGCATCATAAGCACACTGTATCTAATTACAAAAATGTTATTCTAAGATGTTACTATGAATCTATCAATCTCAATAGGATAGGACTATGGATCTTCATTGATTAGGAAATAAGTCGGACCAATCAATAGTCCTAAGTAAGCTCATCTTCCATGTTACTACTAACCTAGTGTAGTATTAACTATGAGTAAACACAATTGAATCATTATGGTAAACTAGCTAATATTTAGTGAATATCAACAAGTTCAATATTTTCATAACTAGTACTATTGTTTCCATTGAATAGGCTGAATTGAGTGTTAGTATTGATATAAGAGTGAATAAGGATTGGTTAAATGGGATTGTACAAACCTAATACCTATGTGTTTAATTGTCATATTTATTAGTATTAATGATTATGGGAATAAAGTACATGGAAACAAGCTTACACGGAGTTATGTTAATATTACAAGGAGTTATGTTAAGTTCATGTACAGAGTCTGATTAGGCTATTTTTAAAAAAATACCACAAACCTATAAGCTTTAATAGGGTTCAAAATAGCTTAGATTACTATGTGAAACATCCTGTTCCTGCGCACATTGAGCCAAATTATTCTTTGAGGACACTTGTGTGCAAGTGATCTGGGTCATTATATTATTGGTTGTTTTGATTATGAGATTTTGTGGATTTGATGATATATTATTTTGTGGTATTTACATTAGCAGGCGTTATTGACCAAGTTCTCCTAAGTGTGCAGGACTATGGACATTGAGGTTGCCAAGGCATCGATGAAACACCTTGGACTCTGAATCGAGTCAGGGAGTGGACTATTAGGGTTTGAATGTTGTTTATGTGACATATGTACATATGATTAGATATTATGATGATTGATTATTATTGTTGACATGATTTGTTGATAGATGCAAGTTGATGATAACTTGCCGACCAAACTCGCATTTGGAGTAGAGGGGTTATGCATGAAAAACTGAGACATTAAGAGAGAGGTGTGGAAGCAGCCTTGTCAAATCCTACTAACACTCTCGCCATGGCTTGAACTGTAGGTTAACGATTACCTAGTTCGAGAAGAGCCACAATATTGTGAGGGAAGACTATGGCAGTCGCTCATGATGATTATAAGGGGTGCGCAATAAGACAAAGACCTTATTCCTTGGAGACCCCTAGTCTCCCAGGAGATCACCTGGTGTAGTATTGAATCCGAGGGTTTGACATCTAGCAAATTCAGTCAAGAGGCAAGTGGAACCCTTGTAGCACGTAGTGTGTCTTGAAGAGCACGTCGCACAAAGAAAATGGAAAGAGGTGAGTGGCGCCCTTGGAGCACATAGTGCATCCTGAAGGGCATGTCGTGATTTTAACTAGTAAGTTAATAAACCTAGTTCCTAAAAAATTATGCCTCCTTAGGACTTGGTCGGCCTTAAAGTGAATGATGTGGTGAGTAAACTTTAATAACTAAAAGTTCTCTTAAAAGTTGTCGCCCAACCTAGTGAAATTAAAACCTAGGTCTAAGTAGAACTTATGGATAAAGAAAAAAAAAAACTGTTTAGACATGTTACAAGAAGGGGGCTAAAGAAAAGTCAAGCATTAATAATTTAAGTGGAAATTTTAATAAAGGTTTAATTAATAAAAGGGGTATTTGGTTGCTTTTGTCTAAACCTTCTAAATATGAATTTAGTCATAAAAATAGAAAACTTTAAGAAAAAGGGAAACTTAAAGAAAAGGGGGAAACCTACGAAAAATGGGAAACTTAAAAGAAAATGGGAAACTTGATAAGGAATCTAGCCTATGAAACTTTCTATTTATGAAGTCAACTAGGAATTAAGTAAGGCGTAAGTCATTTAAGAATTGTAAGGGAATAATGGGACATTGAGGAGTGTTTTTAGGAATGCTTTTAGGTGGGTGAGGGAAATAGGAATATTTAATTAATTGATAAAATTGATTTTATGGTGCAACTAAGGGATCGAGTGACATGTGTACGGGGGAGGTTTTTCCTAGTTAAGTAAATCAAAAAGGAATCTAATGAGGGTTTGGGAAAGTAATAACTAAGAAAATCTATAAAAGAGATGGTAGAGGATGAGTATAGATTACATTTGAATTGTGTAACTTACCCTGTTGAACTTTCATCTTGATTGAACTTTCTCTTGTGGGAGTTGTGATACCAAGCTTGGGTAATGAGTGGTAGCTCAACTTTGCGAGCGATTTGGGTGCTGGCATTCTCTGTATCATGTGCGTGGCCCCTTTGCGGCTTGGTGGGATCAGGCGGAAGAAGAGTACCCCTAGCGTTGGTTGGGAGGTATCGGTGAGGTCTCATCGATCGGCAAGCGAGATCTGGACGGAGAGAACGTGCGGGAGAACATCTTCGCCTCATTGTCATTGGTAAAGGTATGCCTCTTAAAGTTGTTACTCGTAATAAAATCTAATTTTACACTTGTTTATTTTACTTTTTCGGATGATGATTTCATTGCCATGAGATTTCCTTGAGAATTTTGTTATCAATGTAATCTCTTTATCCTTTAAGTTATTAGTCTGTCACTGAGCAGTCATCCAGGAGCCGAATCGAGGATCTTTCACTTCGGTGTCAAAGATTTAGATTCAAATGCCTTGTTTTCCTATGAATGGATAATAAGTGAAGGATGATTTCTCTACCCAACAATTTCCCTATTGTGTACATTGAAAATACTTGTTTATTGCTGTGCAATTCTGGTTGCTTTATTCCACTAATTTGGTTTCTATTTGCCCAGCAATTTCCTTATTGTGAGAAATTACTCCTTTACTTCTATGTGATTAATGTTGTTTTATTATGGATCTTCCTTTTCTGAACATACAACGTTTCGTTGGTATTTTTTATATGTTGTTTTATGGTATGCATATTCATATTTCCTTCTTGTTACTAAGTTTTATTGGAATTCATTTTCCTTTGCCCTCATCGAAGAATTGGTCTCTGCATTCTAAGCTTCGTTTTTCCCAGCGTTGATTATAGCATGTGTTACGTACATTGTCCTGGATGAGGATTAATTACATGCATTATGTATTAAGGACGCTGAACTAAACTAATCCAATGCGATTGCTTTATGGACTTCTAAATTTAGAAAGTAAATTACAGATAGGGTTTTTATTTAGGGAAATGAATGCTAATAGATATATGTAGGAATTTAAATATTTCAGAAAATTTGAATTGTTTTAAACTGTTACTTTCATTTTATTAGGGAACTTTTGGTAAAATTACGAAGAATGAAATATATCTAGCCCATTGTTTGTGAGTCTTATACTGGACAATGCCTTGGTCTATTAGATAGTTGGTGGTGCACGTTTTGGTATGTCACTAGTTCACATTTAAAAAATTATCAGTCAGATACACATCATAGTCTTCAATGCCAATGATACAGGGACAACCTATTGTTGGCGATAAACGAGAAGTCCCCATTACCTGTGCGTAACTTTGAAAGGTTGTATTACCTATCTATGTATTACATGTGCGTGTATTTCTTGTGCTACCCAATGTCACCAATTACATGTGTATTACCTGTATTGCGTGTATTACCATGTGCGTGCATTACCTGTTCTACCCAACGTCACACATCTGTCGCAGATTGCGTTTGGAAGACATTGTCACAGAATATGATAGCGAACAATGTTGGCTATGCAGAGTTGCTTTTTCATTTAGTGAATGGTAAATATTTTCCATTGGGTTGGAGTATATGGATTTACAGCAGTCAAGATTATCATTTTTCCTCTTTTGATGTATTTCTCTTTGGGTTATTGCAATTCTTGTTTGTGCGATGGTGGGTATCATTTTCTATATATTGTGCTCTGTATTTTTACTAACATAAGCATCGCAGATGTAATTTTCATAGAATGATGGCTTATGACAGTCTAACGACATATCACAACCTCGTGCACGCCGAGTTTACCAATATGTTTGAAGGGGTTGATAATCCTACCTGCACGATACCCTTTTTTTTTTCATGTTTTCATAGTTTGCAGGTTGAGAGAATCGTGGGAACATATTCAACCAAAAAGAAAATCCATGCTTTATACAAAGCGTCCTCATTTCTATCACGGATGTAAGATACGTGGCATATGCGATTTGATCTTTTACTCCCTTCCAAAGAGGAATGATTTTTATGCCGAGCTTAGTGTGGTTTTCTTTTTCCTGTTCTTTCACTGGCAGTCTTTCCTTGCTCGATCACACCCTCTGAGTGGGAACTGTAACTCGCCAAAAGGAATCTCGTTCCTGTTCATATCCTGTCTCTGAGGGATTGTCTCTATTTAGGTATCGCAAGTAGTTAAATCTCCACACCTAGTAAATAATTGACGTAGTGAGGTACTTTTAGATTAGGGTTAAGGTGTTTATGCATTCAAAAAATAAATTAATTCTATCCATAGCGTTATATTGATCGCTAGGGTCAATACTAAAATTGTGAGTTAAAATGAAAGTTCAATTGTTTAATTAGTTTCTATTACCTAAATGTTTTAATAACCAATAATTGTTGACCTTTACAACCATATTCACAATCATACATAAGCTAATGTATTAAATGATATTTAAATTTAACTAGATCTATCAAATCTTAATTAAGACAATAATAATATACAACACGACTGACTAGATGTAATTTTCTTATCTTTAAGTACTTTGCTAATGTATTAAATGATATTTAAATTTAACTAGATCTATCAAATCTTAATTAAGACAATAATAATATACAACAAGACTGACTGATTAGATCAGTTTGTGTACATCTCAATGTTACGATAGAGGTATCCAAAATTAAGGGATAAGCTCTTCTTTCCAAAAATAGTGATAGTGGCGCAACAAGTGTTTTAGGTAGTTAAATGCCTTGTTTTACACCTTACTCCTTAAAAGTCTAAATCTTATTTTAGTGGAGAGAAATCTTAGAAGATTCTCGAAAGGATTAAGTGGTAAGGTGAGAAGGTTTTGTTCTTATTTGTAGGATGCTTAATCATTATATTGAATCAGATCGGTAAGTTTTATTACTTTATTCGTGTCATATGTGTTTTAAAGTTTTAGTATATATTTATTGTATTTTATGTGTCTTTCTTAATGCTTAGTCATCAGTGTGATGTTACATATGGTATCTTCTCTCTGTCATGAAATTGGAGTTGTTTAATATTAATGATTTTAAATCATTTAGATTATTATGGACTTGCATTATGTGGATGAATTACCCTTGTACCCTGGGTTAATAGATGTTTAGGATTGATGGAACTTATAAGATGCGTTGAATGTTTAAGACCTGTAATGTGTGCGTTGATAATTGATGAAGAATGCAAGATGTTGAACTGCTATAAACTAACGTGTTAATACCTCGTTGTGTGTGTCCTGATTCATGGTGATGATGCATCAACCTTGTGGGTAATTGTTGCTAATGTTCATTATTATATGTGAAGGTTGTTTTGGAGATGTCCTTGTCTATCCTGATGTTGATTTCCTAATGCCACAATAAAAAAATTAAAAAAAATTGCAACATGTACGTCGTTTTTGGGTTTCCATAATGTATGGGGTGTTACATATGGTATCAGAGCGGGTTCAACCCTATGACGGTGGATATCCATGCTTTCCACTACAGTAAACCCTTGAGTAATAACCTAGCACTAATTAAAAATTGAATGTGTCTATGCGGTGATCTTGATTAAAGGACACCACAGAGGTTCACAATGTAGTGTCATGGAAGAAGATGTGACGCCTCCAGAAGTGCTCGCACCCTCGAAGTCTAACCCCCAAGGGGAGGAACAAGTCCTTGGGCTAGATTCGATTGTTGTAATGGATGATGATGGTCTCACAAGGTCCTTCCAGGGAATGGCAAAGACCTTGATTCACCATCGGTACTAAGATGAGGCCAGGGCACCTGTACCCCAGAGGGTCCACAACACGCCCCAGCCAATACCGTTAGCACTGACCAAGAACTCGAGAGGGATAAATTATCAAGTCCACAAGTGTCACAGATGGATCAGTCGTCGAGACATGGCTAGAGAGCAAGACGATGTGCTTCACGCTTCGCGATTGCGACCTCCAGCATGAAGGTCTGCAGGACGATATTTCAACTAAAGGGGAGCACTCTTCTATGATGGAAAATGATCCTACCACATTTAAGCATGGCATTTGAATATGTGTCATATGAATTGTTCGAGGAACGGTTCCGGGAGAGGTATCTTTCTCAGTAGTTCTTTGAGCATCAACTCCACGAGTTCAACGCCTTGCGACAGGGTGGTCGTACAGTGCCCAAGTACGAGGCCCATTTTATGGAGCTCCTTCAGTATGCTTCGCACCTTAATACTGAGAAAATTAAGGTCAACATGTTTTTTTTTTTCCTTAATGTCATCATTCGTGAAAAGGTTAGGATTTTGATGCCTCAAACCTTGCATGATGTTGTCCAAAAGGCTCTCATAGCAGAGGAGGAGCTTATCAATGGGGGTCAGATAAAGACTCCAACGAGACTAGTTGACGCAACCTGCCCCTCAGCGAGCAGCCGCTCCCACCAGGATCTTCCTCTAAACTTGGCCCAAAGAATCAAAGGACTCTTCCAACTCCCCTCGGGAGTTACCCACAGTATACTTCATGCGATCTCCCCTTCGCTTATCGGGAATTTGGAGTTCGCGCTATTGCGAACCCTGCGTGCACGTTCTTGTGCAAATCAAATCCCCGCACCCCGAATGTCGATGGTCAACGAGTCAACACTCTCGTTCCTTTCGGGGATTTCCCTATCGGGAAATCAGAACATCCGATGTCGCGGTTCACATGTACCACAAATTCCCGAACCCCGAACTCCGATGCCACCTGTCCTCCACTCGTGCCTGGGGTCCCACACTACCACGTCCTCTTCGGGGCTTCGCGGATCGCGGATCCACGATACAAGTTTCTTTGTGGTCAAAAACCCCGAAGCGCCGAACGTCGAAACCCCGAATTCCGACTTCTCGGGATCGCGCGACACTTGTCCTTATCCAGATCAACGGTTCTCGTTAAATCAAGAAATCACCGATCGCGATTTCAAAAGGTATAAACCTCTTGCCTTTGCAAATGCCGAATGTCGAATCCCGATCCGCAGGGGTCTCACGTCACGTGTCCCTGTCCTGATCAACGGCTCCAGTTGATTCGGGAAATCGCTACTCGTGATTCCGACGTGCATGCAACTCTTGCATCGCGAAACGCCGAATGTCGAAATCCCGATATGCCAATACACGACGACTCTTGGTTCCTCCTTCGCCTCTGGTTTAACACCCGCGCAGCTTCTCCATGATCCAACGATCCTCGGGATTTCGCGATTCTCCTCCGCTTATCCGGTCCGTTGATTCTTCGCCTCGGAGAATTCTCCCGCTCAAAAGCTTCTCTCGGTTCGAGCTCCTCCTGGGTCTGTTCCCACTGTAACAAGAAGGAACTATCCCTCCTGAGATTCCTGTGCTTTCCTCCCAGACTTGGAATAATTCTTCGTCTCAAAGGCTTGGGCCTTTGCGTTTCTTCTCCTCTGCGAACCCTCAACTTGAGTCTCGCTGATACGCTTAAAAGCGTTGCCCTTCCTGAACTTCTGTCCCTTCAACCCTCAATGGATTGCTTGACTCTTGTGCTCCTGCAGAGTCTCTACACACACACGGTGCTATCTCTCCTGAGCTTCAGTGAATACTCAGACCCCTTGGGGAAGTTTTGTCTTCCTTCTCCCTCTGATGGAGAATATGGATGCCTCTTGCTATCCTTCTACTCAAGCGACCTTCTCGCTGAGTCTTCTGGGTATCCAGTACTCCAGTGAAAGCTCCCTC
>JZKD02S1843718.1:567242-584465 GCA_000966675.3 Picea glauca
ACACTCTCATCCTCATATGTTTTCTATATTAATCCCCTCACCTCCTCCCTGTTAGCACCAGGAGTCACTCCTGGATTGCAGCAGGAGTAAGCCTGATACCCATCAGTTTATATGTCATAGTTTGATTTAAGGGGTGATCATATGGGAGTAAACTCAGAACAATATCATTCAACTCAGAAAACTAGGCCAGAAATGGACAGGGAAGGGAGGGCCACAACAAACTTCAGTCAGGAATTTGTGTTAAAGTGAGAGTAGAAGGAGGGTTTAGAGGAAAAGAGCAAGAAAATTCTTTGGGCATCAGGCCTTCTAGTAACTCAGAGAAGAAAAAAAAGAAACTAAAATGTGCCTAAATGACACGAATACAGTTGCACATTGATCGAACCTCCATCATACTATGTAGCCATAACCATTCGACTAGACCCTCCAATTCTGAATCATTTAGTGCAAAAATGGAAACAGAAAGCACAGGAGACTGCTTGAAGTTGGTGAAAATGTTGCAGATATCAGACCATCCTACAACATCTCACCCTCCACTGGATCGTCCAATTCCAAGTGTTCAAACAACTTGATAGACAAATAAAAGGAAAAGAGAAGCTGACTTCTATTAATTTGACAGTCTCAAATCGATATACATGACCAGAGAACCGGAGGTATCAGTGAAATTTACAGTCGATAGCCTAGCTCTACCATCAATAGATACAAAAATGGAAAAAATTCCTATATAAACTTGGAACTGTGTCGGACTCCCTGAAACACCATCATGTCAGGAGATCAATGATTGACTTTGAGGAGCTTCTCTGTCAGGCTGCGCATGCAGTCATTGGTTAGACAGCCTATGCAGTCTTCTGATGGACGCGATATTTGTCAGAAAGGACTGATATTCACCTCTTCTCTTGTATTTTCTTGGCTTTCCATTTAAGGGGGAGACGATGTCTCACCTACCTTCCACATTCTCATTAACTGATTCTTAAGATTTGGAAAGACTCTGGTCAACTCTACTCCTACAGGATGCGACGGTCTCCCTTTGGCTACTTATTTGTGGGGAAGCTATGAGGAGGCCCTATCTGCTCACGTGGATGAGGATAACATAGGGCGCATGACATAAAATGGTTTAATGGTGGGGGAGAGGCCATGTGGACAGGTGTGGCAGAGGGAAAGCGATTATGTGGACGAGTGGTAAGATCTATGGATGCTGAGGTGGAGGTAATAGGTGACGGGGACATGGCGGTATAGGTGTCAGGAGACAAAGGAACGTAAGAAAAGAGGACATGACACCTATAAAGGTAGAAGATGAGTGTATGTTGGTGACTTAGCGAGTAAGGAGGATGTGATGGAAAAGGGAGAGTTAAGACAGTCGGTTAGGGAGGAGATGACTGGGAGGGGGAGAAACATGGCAGGAGGGGAGAGGATGATGACCAATGTCGAGATGGTGATAGGTCAAGAATATGATGAGTGGGGGATATATGGAAAGATAGAACTGGCGGGTGGGCTTGGGAGGCAGGTGTTAGGATAGTGAGGGTCCCGCATGAGAACCGATTAATTCCAGACCCCACCCCTATGTTAAAGGCAGAAGAGAAAGGGGGGTCCGGAATTGGACCTCAGCCATAGATCTGGGTTCTTTAATCCTAGCAATTCAAACTTGCGCAACACTATTCTGGAACCCCCCCCCCCTCTACATTAAAGGCATAATGGAAAGGGGGGTCCATAATCGGACCTCGTCCGTAGATCTAGGCACATGGATCATGACCACCCATATCTATGCCCATTTTAAATCATACGTGCCTGCTCGCGAAACTTAGGACAAATGGGTTTTCAACCCGTTTTTTTCATTTTTTCCTCCAAAGGGGGCATTCGCTGGGAAAACACCCTCCTTACAACATTAGGTGATAACATCAGGCTCCATGGGGGATGGCATGCCCCCTGCAAGCTGCCAAGAACCCCTTGTGCAACTTCAGTTCCTTGTTTTTGGGCAACGGAGTCCCTTATTAAAACCAAACACAAACAAAAAACAATATTTACAAAAATGGAGGAGCTGTCTAAGGCTCAAACAAAACATTTCTTCAAGAAATTCCCATTCACAGGGCCATTAAAAACCTTCTCTCCTTCCAAATCCTACAACCTGTAGGTGTTATTTAAAAATACTTTAGATATTTTGAAGGTCCCAATCCAGAGGGCTTCAAACTTGTTGTGTTTGTCTCTATCCTGTCTAGGTGCATCCCATTTAAGTACTAGATCTCCCAACTGGAAATATTCTTTCCTAACCTTATTGTCAAAGGCATGCTTGATATTCTATTGATAGTCGTGAGCTATGCCCATTACCTGCTCTCTAGTCTGCTACACTTCCATTAGTTGATAAATTCTTCTAATCATATGGTTTGGCTCCCCTTCATAATCTTGAAAGAATTTGGCTACAGGTAGCGCCAACTGAGTGGGAAACAAAGCTTCTATCCCATAAACAAGCTGGCAAGGGGAGTTCCTAAAGACCTCTTGGTTGTCACTCGATTATCCCATAGAGCGAATTTGAGGTTTGAATCCCAGGCCTTCTTATTATCTTCCAACAATATTTTAATGAGCTTGATCAGGATTTTATTGGAAGACTCTGCTAGTCCATTTCCTTGAGGATAATAGAGGGTGGAATGAACTAGTGAAATATCAAACTTCTCACTAAACCTAACTAGATGCTCAAACCTGAAAGAGGCAACATTATCATTGAAAATTCTGCTGGGGCACCCAAACCTTGCTATGATGTCCTCTAGGAATCAAATGATTACTTTATGAGAAGCACTCCTAATGGGGATAGGCTCTATCCATTTGGTGAAATAATTTGTTGCAATTAAGATCCACCTATGTTGACTACTTGAAGTAGGATGAATCTCTCCAATGAAGTCCAACCCCCATTGTTGAAAGGGTTTTGCCACTACTATAGGCTTTAGTGGAAGAGATTTGAGCTGCTGCTTTCCTAAGAATCTTTGGCATTTGATGTAGGCTCTGACCTCTCTGCATACATCAATGAATAAAGTGGGCCAGTAGTACCCCTTGAGAATTTTTTGGGATGTGGTCTTCCAGAAATGGTGTCCCCCACATAGGCTTCTATGGAAATGAAACATCACTTTCTGGTCCTCCTGTGGGTTCGAACACCTTAGAAACACCCCTAGAGGGTCTCTCTAATACAAGACTTGGTCAGTAAGGAAATATTTGACTGCTTTGAGATTTAAATCTCTTGCCTTACTCTTCCCCATTTCATCAGGGGGCTTTAATTCTAGCATAAAATATATAATATCTCTCTACCAAGTGCATTTTTCTAGTGTAGGACTGAATTGAGGATTGCCATCAGACAATCTAGCCTGTTTATTTTTTGAGAAATCATTGATGAAGTTAACCCCCAAGTCTATGCAATTGGATTCATCCATCAACTTGGTTAAACCCCGCCCTTTAACCAACTTGGTGGGCCTAATATCCAGATCAAATTCAAATATCTTGGCAATCCATATACCCCTTCTCCCATCTATGTCAGGTTGTATGAGAATGTCCTTCACAGAAACTGAAGGAACATATGCAATCACCTTTCAGTGCAAGACATAGCCTCTGAAAACTTTGAGAGCCTTCACCAAGGCATAAGCCTGCTTCTCCATGATTTCATACCTGACTTCTGCATCTCTTAATGCCTTAGTGAAGAAGTAAATGGGATTCTCTTGTCCTTCCTCATTTTTTTGCAATAAAACCATTGCTGCTATGTCAAAAGAAGAAAAAGAAAAAATCAGGAAATCCTTGGAATAATCAGGACTGATCAACATAGGTGCCTCAGTCAATGCCCTTTTTATTTGAACAAAGGATTCCTTGGGTTCAACAGTCCATTTTACTTCATTTCCCTTTCTGAGCATGGTTGTGATGTGCTTCACCAACTCAACAAAATTTGAGATAAACCTCCTCAAAAAGTTAATCTTTCCCAAAAAAAATTGGACCTCCTTTCTAGAGCTAGGAAGTGGTAAGGTTTGAATTTCCTCCACCTTGCTGGGATCAATTCTCACTCCCTCTGCTAATACTATATGGCCCAACAATTTTCCCTCTCTCATGGAAAAGAGATACTTCTTGGGTTTTAAGGAGAGGCCAAACCTTTTGCATTTCAAGAAAACCTTCCTTAAGTGACAACAGTGCTCCTCGTCAGATCCAAAGAAGACTATGATGTCATCCAGATAAACCACTATGAACTGGTCACTATCCCTAATGAAGGCTATGTCCATGTCTCACTGAAATGTTTCCCCTGCATTCATCAATCGAAAGGGAATTTTGGCATACATGAATGTGCCCGAAGTAGTTGTGAATGTTGTTTTCTCCCTATCTTCAAGTAGAACCAAGATCTTATTATAGCCAGAAAAGCCATCGATCATTGAGATTATAGATGCCCCTATTACCCTCTGCAATATGTGTTCCATATTTGGTAAAGGATAATTGTACTTCTAGGAGATTGTGTTTAGATTTCTGAAATCAACACAAAGTCGGATCTCTCCACTCTTCTTCCTTACTAGTGCTAGGTTGGCCACCCATTCAGGATATCTCAAAGGGACAATGATTTGGGCATCCAACAGTTTCTTTACCTCCCTTTCCATGACAGGCAACAACATAGGATTAATCTATCTTAGTTTTTCCTTGAATGGCTTGGCCTCCTCTTTAAGTGGGATCTTATGCTCAATGATAGTTGTGTCATATGTACTGAGGTCTTCATAGGTCCAGGAAAACACATCAGCAAAATCTTTGAATAGCTTAGCGTATTCTACCCTCTTCTCCTTTGATAGGCTTCTTGATAGCTTGACAAATTTGGGATCCCTTTCTTTGCCAATATTGCACCCAGCTACATCGGCATCATCCCTTGGATTGTTTCCCTTTACTTCCATATCATTGTTGTCAAATAACCATTCCAAAGGGACCAGCCCCTTTGGGATTGGATTGTTGGGTAGCTAAACAATATGATGATCAACAATTTTGTTGAGAAAAGTATTTGTGTGAGAGTCTTTTTGTGACACAGAGTCTTGATCAATGTGCAATGCTGAAAATTCATCAATACTCTCCAGGAACCTCTTGATCTCAATATCATCCTCAAAAAACTTCCAATGCTTGACATTATTAGGTATGGAGCGCTTGTATTTTACTTCTATATCATATATGAGTTTGGGTAGCAGAGGAACTTTGAAATTGCTTGCTAAAACAACCAGAGAATAAACCTCAATGTTTTCTCCTCTTAGAATAAATGATATTTTGAAAGCTAGGAAAAAATTGTCAATGAGGTCCCATACTTCATTCCTATATCTCATGAGTCGAGGGTGTTTGGCCTGATAGATATTTCTGACCTGCTAGATGATTAACTCAGCATCACCAAACACTGATATTTTTTTAATTCCCATGTTATTTGCATCCCTCAAACCTAACACAAGAGCTTCATACTCTGCCACATTCTTAGTAGCTTTAAATTCTAATTTGTATGACAGAGATATGGTATCCTGAGCAGGGGAAACAAAAATTGTCCCAGCTCCAACACCATCTTTATAAGAAGCCCCATCAAAGAACATTTTCCATAGAGAAGTATTTGAAGGAGAATCCTCCTGGGAGCCAATTGGTTTCTTTCTAAGTTGAAGAGGAGGCTCAGGGGTGTTGTTCAGCTGCAACAAGATGGATCCCAAATCGGTGTCAAGGGAAAATATGGGATGATTTGTGGGGTCTGCTTCATCACTGATGATGTAGGTGAGCTGAGCCTCTCTATACAATCTTCTGTGTTCCCCTCCAAAGACTAGAATGGTGGCATATGTGAGGTCCATCTGTAATGTTCCATGATCTTGACAATAGCATGTCAAACTTGGGAGGAACATCATCTACCACAATCTCCATGACCACACTCTTCATGGGCCGCTGAAACAATGATACTACCAGATCTTTGATGACACCAAGACATCGCACTCTCTTTGAATGAAAGGAGTACAAATCATGATAAGCCTTCGTGACTTCTAGTCCCATCTCTTCCATGATTGTTTTGGGCATGAGGTTATGGGATGCCCCAGAATCCATTATACAATGATGAAACAGCTTATCATGTATATTTAGGGATGTCGAGAAGGGAGGGGATGAATCATATCTATCTTCTACCATAGGGCCAAGGATGATTGTTAGCTTTTCATCTTGGAGGTTGACTGAGTCTATGGAATAGTAAGATGGCTCAGGCTACAAAATCCTAGAAAAGGATATTTTGAAATCTTCATGTTTGACAAGCTCTGAAATGGTCACGGGAATTCTTATTTTTTGAATTTTGTGTTCAAATCTAAAGGAGAGAGGAGGATTTTGAATTTCCCTTACCTCTGAGATGGGATCTTTGGCTGTTGGCGAGAGGTTATGAGCTTTCTTTTTTTTGGTGATATTTGTTGTTTATTTAGCAGGTTTCTTTGCCATGAGGGGTTGATCAGACTTTTCTTATTTCTTCTTTGGTCCGAGGTTATATTTATTAGGATTGCTATTATTGGCTTTCTCCCCTTTTCTCAGCTCATTTATTTGACTATTCATAAGGGATTCTTCATATGCAGATTGAGTCAAATGGGGGAAAGAGGAGTTGTCTCCAAAACATTGGATTTTAGGATCAAGCTCATTTATCTCCTCTCCTTATTCATCAACAACAAGGTTATTTTGGAGAGGTGTTTGGATCCTTTGATCATCTCTATCTCTGTTCCTTTGTTCCCTTGACATCATTTGAGAAAAATTGTTATTCAGCCTCCTGAAGTTTCCTTTGTTATCAACGTTTTGGGGATTTGTGTATGTCTGCTTCCTCTCAAATTTCATCTTCTCCATTTATGCATCACCATCTTGGTCAATTCATACACTTGAGGGTGATATGTATAAGAAACATAGGTTTAGGCCTTGGACTTTCCTTTCCCTCTATTTCTGTCAGAACATTGGATTTTACTTCTAGGGTTGCATCTTGCATGTTATCCAAGGAAGTAGCTCTTCTTTCTCTGATAAAGAGGCATAAATCAAGGTCAAAAGCACCAGCATAAGTAATTTTAGCAGAGGCTTCTGAGGGTTTTATCTTAGAATGAATCTTATTGTACATCTTATTGAATCTTTTGGAGAAGTCAGAGACAGACTCTCCTTCCTTTTTTTTTAAGGACCCAAACTCTGTCATGTAATACATGAAATATTTTGTATCTCCCCACTGTCTTAAGAAATCATTATCTAGAGTTTCAATTACAGTAATAGATCCAGGGTTTAGTCCCCTAAACCATTTCCTAACCTCACCATCAAGACTTTGGAAAAAAACTCTCATCCAGACATCTTCATTTTCAATGTTCAGGTTGTTTGCATAACTGTAGAAGGCAACAAGGTTCTCTTCAATAGTTATGTCTTCTTCTCTAGTTAATTTAGGCATGTATTTGAGATAATCTCTAGTAGGGAGAGCATTCAAGGGCTAAGGTAGAACTAGAGGGTCATACCTCGCATCCACAATGGAATCCATTCTATTTATAGGGGGATTAACACCTTCCATAGGGATATTAGATGGAGGATAAATAGGAGGAGAAGGTGTTCAGATAGGGGAAATTGGAACAGAGCTTGTAGGATGGAAAGGAAACAACAGAGGATTCATAGAAAAGGTTGCAGGGCTTGGGTTAGTAGAGGATTCTCTTTCTGCAGTAGAAGAAACAGTAAAAGGAGGAGGCGCAGTAAAACTAGGAGTGGAAAAATATTCTTTGGTCCTGGGTCTAGACCAAGGAACAAATTTAGGGGAGAAAGGAGTGACAAGGCTTTATCCCTCCAATACTAGACCAGGAGGGGAAAACTCAACAGGAACACTCCCAAAATTTAAAGTTCTAGAAACTCCAGCAGGAGGTCTAATAGAAAACTGAGAAGTAGATATTGGAGTTTCTAATAGAGGGCAGTGAGAACTATCAGAAATACTTGGCTCAGTAGTAGAAGCTCCTTCTCTGAGGGTCTTTCCTTTCCTGGTCAGTTTCTTAGGATCTGCTTCAGGTATTGCTAAATGCAGTTGTGGAGTAGACCTCATATGTCTACCTTTGGAAGCCACAATTGAAGCATTAGGTTCACCACAGCGGAGTCATCACAATAGAGTCGCCAGGTGCAAAACAATAATCTTGGATGGCTCTGATACCTGATGCACCTTCGGAATCAGAGGCTCAATGTTGTTCAATCCCGGTGAAAATTGTCAACTTCATCCATGACAACGGCACCAGAAATGTTAGCACCAAGAGTCACTCCTGGATTGTAGCAGGAATAAGCATGATACCCATAGATTTATATGACATAGTTTGATTTAAGGGGTGATCGGATGGGAGTAAACTCAAAACAATATCATTCAACTCAGAAAACTAGGCCAGAAATGCACAGGGAAGTGAGGGCCATAACTAAATTTAGTCAGGAATTTGAGTTAAAGTGAGAGTAGAAGGAGGGTTTAGAGAAAAAGAGGAGGAAAATTCTCTGGGTATCATCCCTTCTAGCAACTCAGAGAAGAAAAAAAAGACATTGAAATGGGCCTAAGTGACATGATTACAACTGCACACTGATCGAATATCCATCATACTATACAACCATAACCATTTGCCTAGACCCTCCAATTCTGAATCATTCAGTGCAATAAGGGAAACAAAAAGCACAGGAGACTCCTTGAAGTTGGTGAAAATGTTGCAGAGATCAGATCATCCTACAATGTCTCACCCTCGACTGGATCCTCCAATTCCAAGTGTTCAAACAACTTGATAGACAAATAAAATGAAAATTGAAGCTAAATTTTATTAATTTGACAGTCTCAAACTAAGATACATGACCAAAGAACTAGAGGTCTCAGTGAACTTTATAGTCGTGATCCTTGCTCTACCATCGATAGATACAAAAATGGAAAAAATGCCTATATAAACCTGGAACTGTCTCAGACTCCCTGAAACACCATCATGTCAAGAGATCAATACTTGATGTTGAGGAGCTTCTTAGGTTGCACATTCAATCATTGGGAAGACTGCCCATGCAGTCTTATGATGGATGTGATCTTTGTCAGAAAGGATTGACAGTCACCTATGCACTTGTCTTTTCCTAGCTTTCCATTTAAGAGAGGAGACAATGTCTCACCCACCTTCCACATTTGCATTAACTAATTCTCAAGATTTGGAAAGACTCTATTCAACTCTACCCCTGCAGGACATGGTGGTCTCCCTTTGGTTTCTTCTTTGCTGGGAAGCTACGAGGAGGCCTTGTCTTCTGACGTGGAGGAGGATAACACGAGGCGCATGACACAAAATTGTTTAATGGGGGGGGGGAGGCCATGTGGATAGGCACGACAAAGGGAAAGTGATCAGGTGGACAAGTGGTAATACCTGTGGATGTTGAGGTGGACGTAACAGGTGACGAGTACATGGGGGTACAGGTGTCAGGAGACAAAGGGACGAAAGAAAAGATGACATGATACCTAGAAAGGTAGAGGATAGATGTATGGTGGTGACTTGGTGAGTAAGGAGGATGTGATGGCGAAGGTAGAGTGAAGACACTTGGTTAGGGAGGAGATGACTGGGAGTGGGAGACACATGACAAGAGGTGAGAGGACGATGAGCGATGTCGAGATGGTGATAGGTTGGGAAGATGATGAGTGGAGGAAATATGGAAGGATAGGACTGGTGGACAGGCTTGGGAGGCAAGTGTCAGGATAGAGAGGGGCTTGCACGAGAACCGATTAATTCCGGACCCTCCCCCTACATTAAAGGTAGAAGAGAAAGGGGGGTCCAAAATTGGACCTCATCCATAGATCTAGGCACTTTAATCCCAGTTGTTCAAACTTGCACAACACCATATCGGACCCCCCTCCCCCCCCTATGTTAAAGGCACAACTACTAGGGGGGTCCAGAATTAGATCTCATCTGTAGATCTGGGCACGTGGATCATGGACACCCATATCTAGGCCCATTTTAAATCATACGTGCCTACTCATGAAGCTTAGGACAAGTGGTTTTTTGACCAACTTTTGTCATTTTTCCCGCCAAAGGGGGCATTTGCTAGAAAAGCACCCTCCTTACAAAATTAGGTGATAACACTCCCTCATATATATCAGCATGGTGGTGGGGGGATTAATAGATAAAACATATGAGGGTGGGGGTTGAGGAATTAATTGAGAAGACAAAATAGGGGTGGGGCGGTGGGATTAATAGAGAAAACATAATATAATATTATGTTTTCTCTATTAATTATATCAGGGTTGGGGTAGGGGGATTAATAAATAAAACATAATATAATTAATTATATGAGGGTTTGGGTAGGTATATTAATAAAGAAAACATAATAAAATTAATTATATGAGCGTGGATATTTCTCTATTAATTATATGAGGGTGGGTTTGGGTGGACAAATAAAGAAAACATAATAGGGTGGGCGTGATGGGATTAAAAGAGAAAACATAACATAACTATGTTTTCTCTATTAATCATATGAGGGTTCGGGTAGGGGTATTAATAAATAAAGCATAATATAATTAATTATATGAGGTTGAGGGTGGGGGTGGAGAGATTAATTGAGAAAACATAATATTATATTATGATTTCTCAATTAATCTCCACACCCCCACCTAGATTAATTGCGAAAAAATAATATAATATTATGTTTTCTCAATTAATCTCCCCACTCTATTAATCCCCCCACCCCCATATAATAGAGAAAACATAATATTATAGTATGTTTTCTCTATTAATTCCACCACACCCACTCTCATATACCCTCATATATATGAGGGTAGGGGTGGGGGGATTAATATAGAAAACATAATATAATATTATTATTTATTTATTAATTATATGGGGATTGGGATGGGTAGATTAATCGAAAAAAAATAATAGGAAGGGGGCTAGGGGATTAATATAGAAAACATAATATAATATTATTCTTTCTCTATTAATTATATGAGGGTTGGGGTAGGGGGGTTATTAAAGAAAACATAATATAATTAATTATATGAGGTTGGGTGCGGGGTGATTAATAGATTAAACACAATATTATATTATGTTTTATATATTAATACCTCCACCTCTACCCTCGTATAATAGGGTGGGGGAGAGAGATTAATAGAGAAAACCTAATATAATATTATACTTTCTATTAATTATATGAGGGTGAGGGTAGGACAATTAATAGAGAAAAAATAATATGATTGTTATGTTTTCTCTATTAATCCCCCTACACCCACCCTAATAGAAAACATAATATAATATTATATTTTATCTATCAATCCCCCCACCCCACCATCATATATATATGAGAACGGGGGTGGAGGTATTAATAGAGAAAACATGGGGATGTTGATAGAGAAAACATAATATTATATTATGTTTTTTCTATTAGACCCCCCAACCAATATGAGGGTGTAGGTGGGGGGATTAATAGAGAAAAAATAATATTATATTATGTTTTCTCTATTAATCCCCCGACCCCCACCCTCATATACCCTCATATTATATTATGTTTTCTCTATTGATCCCCCTGCCGCCAACCTCATATACCCTCATATATGAGGGTGGGGCTGGGAGGAATAATAATAAAATAATAATAATAATATATGTTTTATTTGTTCTACCCCCACTCCCACACTCATATATGAGGGTGCCACCCTCATATATGAGGGTGCCACCCTCATATATGAGGGTGGGGGTGGGGGATAGAACAAATAAAACATATATTATTATTATTATCCCTCCCACCCCCACCCTCATATATGAGACTTAGGGTGGGGGAAAGATTATATAAAATATATATTATTATTTTTTCTCTATTATTCCCCCACCCCCATACCCTCATATATGAGGCTGGGTGTGGGGGAAAGAATAGAGAAAATATATATTATTATTTTTTCTCTATTATTTTCCTCACCCCCACCCTCACCCTCATATTACTATGGATTTTCCATTAATCCTCCCACCGTTGTCCTCATATTATGTTTATGTGGATGGGGGTGGCGGGACTAAGAAAGAAATTATGTTTTCTCTATCAATCCCTCTATTGCCACCCCCATATTTGGTGGGGTGTAATGTAGAAAACATAATATAATATTATGTTTTATATATTAATCCCCCCCGCCCCCCTCCCCACTCTCATATTATGAGGGTATTATGACGGTGGGGGTGGGGGGATTAATAGAGAAAACATAATATTATATTATGTTTTCTCTATTATTCCCCCCATCCCTACCCTCATAAACCTAATATGAAAGTGAGGGTGGGAGGATTAATAGAGAAAACATAATATAATATTATGTTTTTTTTTTTAATACCCTAGCCCCATGCACGCTCATATATGAGGGTGGGTGAAATAATAGAGAAAACATATATTATTATGCTTTCTTTATTGTTCCTCCCACTCCCACCATCATAAACATAATATGACGGTGAGGGCGAGGGTGAGGGTAGGGGGATTAATAGAGAAAACATAAAACATAATATGAGGGTAGGGGTGGTGAGGATAATAAAGAATATAAAATATTATATTATGTGTTCTCCAGTAATCCCCTCACCCCCACCCTCATCCTTATCCTTATATTATGCTTATGACAGTGGGGGTGGGGAAAGTAATAGCGAAAAGATAATATTATATTTTTTTCTCTCTATTAATCTCCACTCCACTCTCATATGTTTATGAGGGTGGGGGTGGTTAAACTAATAGAGAAAATATAATATTATAATTTTTTTTGTCTATTAATATCCCCACCTCACCCTCATACGACTAATAAGGAAAGCATAATATGAGGGTGGGAGTGGGGGTGGCTGTGGAGGTGGAGGTCAGGGGACTAATATAGAAAATATATTATTTTATTATTTTGATGAGGGTGGCGAGTGGGGACTAATAGAGAAAACATAATATATCCAGCCACACGATATGAGGGTGAGGGTGGGGGTGTGGTGATTAATAGAGAAAAAATAATATAATCTTATGTTTTCTCTATTATACGAGGGTGAGGGTGAAGGTGGGCTATTAAAAGAAAAAACATAATATAATATTATGTTTTCTCTATTAATCCCCCACCCTCATAAACATAATATGATAATATTATGTTTTCTCTATTAGACCCCCCACCCTCATAAACATAATATGAGGTTGAGGTTGGGGGTCGGGGGATTAATAGAGAAAACATAATATAAGTTTGGTGGGATTAATAGATAAAACATAATATTATATTATGTTTTCTCTATTAATCCCCCCACCCCCAACCTCATATTGGGTGGGGGGATTAATAGAGAAAGCATAATATTATATTATGTTTTCTCTATTAGTCCCCCCATCCAATATGGGGGTGGGAATGGGGAGTTTAATAGAGAAAACATAATATATCCAATATGAGGGTGGGGGTGGGGAGATTAATTTAGAAAACATAATATAATATTATTTTTTCTCTATTAATCACCTCATATTCACCCCCACCCTCATATTATGTTCATATTGGGTGGGGGATTAATACAAAAAACATAATATAATATTATGTTTTCTCTATTAATTCCCCCACCCCAAACCTCATATTGGGTATATTATGTTTTCTCTATTAATCCCCCCAACCCGAACATCATGTTGGGTGGGGGGATTAATATAGAAAACATAATATTGTATTATGTTTTCTCTATTAATCCCCCCAACCCGAACATCATGTTGGGTGGGGGGATTAATATAGAAAACATAATATTGTATTATGTTTTCTCTATTAGTCCCCCTGATCAATATAAGGGT
The DNA here is from genome assembly GCA_000966675.3 of Picea glauca. Classification (NCBI taxonomy): domain Eukaryota; kingdom Viridiplantae; phylum Streptophyta; class Pinopsida; order Pinales; family Pinaceae; genus Picea; species Picea glauca. The sequence continues at coordinate 580,980 of JZKD02S1843718.1, forward strand.
GGGGGTGAGGGTATTAATAGAAAAAACATAATATAATACTATGTCTTATATATTAATACCCCAACCCGACCCTCATATTAGGTTAATATGAGGGTGTGGGTGGGGTGATTATTAGATAAAACATAATATTATATTGTGTTTTCTCTATTATTTCCCACCCCCATATATTGGTGGGGGTGTGGGTGAGGGGATTAATAGATAAAACATAATATTATATTATGTTCTTTCTATTATTGTCCCCACCCCCATATATTGGTGGGTGTGAGGTGGGGGTAGGGGGATTAATAATGAAAAAAAATGTTATATTATGTTTTCTCTATTAATCCCCTCACCCTCACCCCCACCAATATATGAGGGTGGGGGTGAGGGTGCGGGAAATAATATATAAAACATAAGATACTATTATGTCTTCTCTATTAATCCCCCGACCCCCACCCTTGCATCATAGTGGGGGTTGGGGGATTGATAGAGAAGACATAATATTATCTTATGTTTTATATATGTGGGGTTGGGGGATCGATAGTGAAAACAAAATAAAATATATTATGTTGTATCTAATTTCCCCCCACCCACACCAACCTGTACGAATATTGATGGGGGTGGGGCAATTGATAGAGAAAAAATAATATTATATTATGTTTTCTCTATTAATCCCCCACCCATGGGGATGGGAGGATTGATAGAGAAGATATAATATTATGTTATGTTTTCTCTATTAATTCCCCCACCCTCACCTGAGGGGATTAATAAAGAAAACAAAATATTATATTATGTTTTTTCTATTAATCCCCTCACCCCCACCCTTATATTGAGTGAGAGGATCAATATAGAAAACATAATATTATATTATGTTTTCTCTATTAATCCCCCCAATCAATATAAGGGTCGGGGTGAGGGGATTAATAGAATATATATATATATATATAATATTATGTTTTATTTATTAATTCCCCCACCCACAATTATATTATGTTTTTTTCTATTAATCCCCTCACACCCACCCTTATATTGATTGGGGGGATTAATATAGAAAACATAATATTATATTATGATTTTTCTATTAATCCCCCCAATCAATACAAGGGTGGGGGTGATGGGATTATTAGAAAAAACATAATATAATATTATGTTTTATTTATTAATTCCCCCACCACCACCTTGATATTAGGTTAATATGAGGGTGTGGGTGGGGGATTATTTGATAAAACATAATATTATATTACATTTTCTCTATTATTTCCTCCACCCCCATATATTGGTGCAGGTGTGGCTAAGGGTATTAATATAGAAAACATAATGATGGGGGTCGAGGTATTAATATATTATGTTTTATCTATTAATCCCCCGACCCCCACCCTCACCATCATATTAGGTTAATATGAGGGTCTGGGTGGGAGGTTTATTAGATAAAACATAATATTATATTATGTTTTCTCTATTATTTCCCCCACTCTCGTATATTGGTGGGGGTGTGGGTGAAGGGATTAATAGAGAAAACATAATTATCGTGGTGGAGGGATTAATAGATAAAACATATTATTATATTATGTTTTCTCTATTATTTCTCCCACCCCCATATATTGGTGGGGGTGGGGATAGGGAGATTGATAGACAAAAAAATACTATTTTATGTTTTCTCTATTAATCCTCTCACCCACACCCCCACCAATATATGAAGGTGTGGGTGGGGGAAATAATATATAAAACATAAGATAATATTATTTCTTCTCTATTAATCCCCCCACCCCCACCCTTTCATAATAGTGGGGGTTGGGGTTGGGGGATATATAGTGAAAACATAATAAAATATATTGTGTTTTATAAAAATCTCCCCCCACCCACACCAATATTGGTGGAGGTGGGGGAATTCATAGAGAAACAATAATATTGTATTATATTTTCTCTATTAATACCCCCACTGATGGGGATGGGAGGATTGATAAAGAAGATATAAAATTATGTTATGTTTTCTCTATTAATTTCCCTACCCTCACTCATGGGGATTAATAGAGAAAAAAAAAATATTATATTATGTTTTATCTATTGATCATTTTTATTATGTATTTTGTATTAATCCTCCTACCCCTGCCCCCACCCTCCCACCGTCATATTATGAGGGTGGGGGTCGAGAGATTAATATAGAAAGCATAATAAAAAGGATTAATAGGGAAAACATAATATTAACCCCCACCCTCATACTCATATTATGAGGGTGGGGGTGTGGGGATTAATGCATAAAGAATAATAAAATTCATTAACAGAGAAAACATAATATAATATTATGTTTTCTCTATTAATACATAAAACATAATAAAAGGGATTAACATAGTAAACATAATATAATATTATATTTTTTTTATTAATCCTTTTTATTATGTTCTCTGTATTAGTCCTCCCATGCCCATGCCCACCCTCATATTATGAGGGTGGAGTTGGGGGATTAATATAGAAAGAATAATATAAATAAATAAAAGAGAAAACATAATATAATATTATGTTTTATCTATTAATACCTCCATGCCCACCCTCATTATGAGGGTGGGATGGGGGTGGAGATGGACAGATTAATAGAGAAAACATAATATTATAATATGTTTTCTCTATTCATATTGTTTATTATGATTTCTATATTAATCCCCCCATTCCCACCCTGACGGATAATAATAGAGAAAACACATTATGTTTTCTCTATTATCCCCCCCAGCTTTGGTGTATATAGTTCCTTTCACTTTGTTCCAAAATCTTTGCAACTGCTGGATTTTTTACCTAAAGCTACTACATCCATATCTAGTGGAGATGTTAATGGCTTTGATGTTAGGTGAGATGTTTCTGGTGAGACAAATAATGAATATAAATATGGAAAATGACATCACCTTTATGAGGGTGGGGGTTAGGGGATTAATATAGAAAACATAATATAATATTATTTTTTCTCTATTAATCTCCCCATGCCCACCCTCATACATAATATGAAGGTCGATGTGGGGGCATTAATAGATAAAACGTAGTATAATATTGTGTTTCCTCTATTAGCCCCCCCATGGGGATTAATAAAGAAAACATAATATTATATTATCTTTTCTCTATTAATCCGCCCACCCCCAAAATGGGGGGTAATAATAGAGAAAACATATTATGTTTTCTCTATTATTCCCCCCCGGTCGTAGTGGAGCTAGTTCCTTTTTCTTTGTTCCAAAATATTTTCAACTCTCAGATCTGTTGCCTAAAGCTACTACATCTATATATGGTGGATATGTTAATGGTTGTGATGTTAGGTCAGATTTTGTGGGTGAGAAAAAGACTAAATATAATAATGGCAACTAACATCACCCTTGTGAAGGTGGGGTTGGGAGGATTTGTTAATGTTTATTCCATTATTATAGTTATTTGCATTTCATAAAGATAAGAGCATAATAAGCACAAGATCACTGAGAAATACACATCCACAATAGACACAACATTTATCCTGGGAAACCCTCTAGGGGA
>JZKD02S1843718.1:597471-610022 GCA_000966675.3 Picea glauca
TCTGAGGTATTTGATAAATTTAAAGAGTTTAAGGCTCTGGTAGAAAATCAGACAGAGAAGAAAATAAAGGTATTGAGAACAAATAATGGTGGAGAATTCTGCGGAAATGAATTTGGAGAATTCTGTAAGAAGTGTGGTATAGCAAGGCAGAAGACTACTCCATACATTCCTCACAGAATGGAGTTGCAGAAAGGATGAATAGGACATTGGTGGAAAAAGCAAGGAGCATGCTCAATGGTGCCGCGTTAGGACGAGAATTCTGGGTAGAGGCAATGTGTACAACATGTTACCTAGTCAATTGATCACCTTCATCAGCGTTAGATGATACAACTCCACACGAGGTATGGTCTGGAAAGAAAACCTCTCTTCAACATCTTAGAGTGTTTGGTTGTGATGCTTATGTACATGTTCCAAAGGAAAATAGGAGTGAGCTGGATAATAAAGCTAAAAAGTGTATCTTTATTGATTATAAAGATGGTGTGAAAGGTTATAATCTTTGGAACCCAAAAACCAAGAAAATTGTTTACAGTCGAGATGTTGTTTTCAGAGAGGTAAAAGATGTGTCCAAACAGGAATTCCCACCAACGCAAGACAAACCTGAGAAAATAGAGCTTGAGTTGGATGATGCAAAATCTGAATCATCTGAAGAAGAGGAAGTAGAGGAAGCAAAAAAAGAAGAAGAAGAAGAAGAAGAACCTCATACCCCAGTATTGAGGAGATTAGTGAGAGATAGAAGGCAACCAAAAAGGTATAGTCCACCTGATTTTCGTTCCAATTTTGCTTTATCTATTACTGATGATGATCCTAGAACTGTCAGGGAAGTAGTGAATTCAGAGGATAGTAAACTATGGAAGAAGGCAATGGTTGAAGAAATGGATGCCTTGGATAAGAATGAGGCATGGGATATAGTTGAGCTTCCAGCTAGAAGAAAATCGGTTGGTAGAAAATGGTTATTCAAGAAGAAGTTTAATGCACAAGGTAAAGTGGAGAAATACAAAGATCGGTTAGTAGCAAAAGGTTATTCCCAGGTAGAGGGAATTGACTTTGGTGAGATTTTTTCTCCGGTTGCTAAGTTAACTTCTATTAGACTTCTTTTATCTATTGTTGCTGCTTTGGATCTTAAAGTGGAAAAAATGGATGTGAAGACAACATTCCTACATGGGGACCTGGAAGAAGAAATCTACATGAAGCAGCCAAAAGGCTTTGTAGTGAAGGGAAAGAAAGAGCTAGTCTGTAAGCTAAAGAAGTCACTATATGGTCTGAAGCAATCTCCTAGGATGTGGTACCAAAAGTTTGACACATACATTCTTGGATTGGGATTTGTAAGAAGCAGGGATGATCACCGTGTATATTCCAAGCAGGTTGGTAATCACTTCATTTATGTAGTGTTGTATGTTGATGACATGTTGTTGGTAGGAAATAACATGGATGTTATCAAGGAGGTGAAATCGCAACTATCCTCCAAATTTGACATGAAGGATCTCGGTGTTGCTAAATTCATTCTAGGAATGGAGATTAAAGGAGATCGTGCAAACATGAAACTCTGGTTGAATCAAAGAAAATGTGTTGAAACAATATTGCAGAGGTTTAATATGCATGGAAGTAAACCGCTCAAGGTTATTATTTCTATAGGTGTAAAATTATCTGCAGATTCGTGTCCCAAGACACAGGAAGAAGAAGAGGACATGTCCTATGTTCCATATGCCAGTGCAGTTGGCAGTTTGATGTATGCTATGGTTTGTACTAGACTGGACATTGCACATACAGTGGGAGTTTTGAGCGGGTATATGTCAAAACTAGGGAAGGAGCGTTGGAAAACAGTAAAGAGGGTCTTCAGGTATCTTCATGGCACCACTAGTTATGGATTGTGCTACCAAGGAAGACCGAGATTGGACAGAGTGGTGGACATACATGGCTTTGTTGACGCAGACTGGGCCGGAGATTTGGATCGCAGAAGATCTACAAGTGGGTATGTGTTTAACCTATTTGGAGGAGCAATCAATTGGATGAGAAAAAGACAATCTATAGTGGCACTCTCAACTACAAAAGTTGAATACATGGCGACCACTCATGCAAGCAAGGAAGCAGTATGGTTACAAAGATTGTGTTCAGGTATTGGGTTGGTACAACAAGTAGTGAGATTAGACTATGACAGTTAGAGTGCAATATTCCTAGCAAAGAACCCAACTTATCATTCAAAGACAAATCATATTGATGTTCAGTATCACTTTGTGAGAGACATGGTTGAGGAAAAGAAGGTGTTGTTGGAAAAGGTTGACACTTTGAAGAATGTTGGAGATTCATTGACAAAGTCCGTGAGCACAGAAAAGTTCTCCTGGTGTAGAGTAACAATGGGCATTTCTGCCCTAGATTGTTGACTATATAATCCCCTGGACCCCTGGATGAAAATAAAACAACAAGTGGGAGAATGTTGGGTATGTGTTATATTCTTTTCATGTGTGTGTGTGTGGGTGCGTCAGATACGACAACTGCGTCTGGGTGGTTTTTGCTATTTTTAGCAGATTTGTAAATTAATCTCGGATTAAGGGATAGGGTTTTGGTATCTACGAAATACCTAAAAACATTGTATATATTGTATGTTGAATGGTAAAATTCAATACAATGAAAATACGAAAGGTTTTCCCGATTGAGGGTTTCCGGTATAAAATCTATGTGTACTCTGTGTATGAACCATTGATTAATTTATGTATTGCTTAAGAATCTATATGCATTTCTTTACTTCATAGGTTTAAAACTTACAATTATTAGTAGAGTTTATGGAGGTATACATACTTTACTCTTTTGGATTTGAACTTGTGACCTATTAAAATGAGGTAGAAGTCTAGATACTCAAAAAAGAGCTAAGTTGTAATTAAAAATGGAATATTACTAACACAAAATTTTTAACTTTCAATTGAAGACAATAACTTAGATTGAAATGTTTAGGATGTAGATTAATTGGTGATATAATGCACTGTTAAATCACTAGAGAGATGACCAAATATCATACTTGTAATATAGTAACTATACACCTCTAATATCATGCTTGGAATATGGTAACTATGCACCTCTAGATTATAGTGATAACAATGGAAATCTACACTTAATATTTGAATATAATTGAAAATGAAATATTAAATAAATATAATATATTTTGATTGATTTATTTAATCATGTTAAGTTTAAGCTGAGGACAAATTTTCCATCAATGTCAGTACCAGAACTGTGATATAACATTTTTTTCTAATTAAAACCAAACATCAAGAATTTACTTGCATTTAGGATTCACTTGTCTCATACTTAAAGCTCAGCGTATGGGCCAAGGAGGCCACCTAGGGGAACATCCACCTAGGGCACACAAGTCAATAACCTAGGTGAAACACTTCCTCACCTTTTGATGATGAACTAAATATATGTAAAATAAATGGTTCCCTTAGTATATAAGGTCAACCAGGACTAAAATAAAGAATTCTTACCTTTTCTTCTGAAGCTATGTGTCTTGGTTGTTTTATTTTTTGAGTTTGCATTTTACATTCATGACAATTTCATTTTTAGGGTTTCTAAAGAATAACTAGTGTGCCTTCCTTCATGGTTTCCTCCTGGTGACTCTGTTTCCCATGATTCCACCTCTAAGAGAAATCTTATCTCATTATCTAGACACTCTCTCAGGGAGAAAATCATTTCCTTCGAGTTTTCTGAGGCAGAAGGGAGGGTGCACCAACTGGGGTTTTCTCCCTTGCTGGTTTCTTCTTTGTGGGAATGAAGTGAGTGCACGCTCCTCCATGGATGCACTAGGCTTCTCCCACTAATCCTCGGAGGTCACTCTGAGATCACCAAAACCTCTTGGCCACTCTCAGATCACCCCGGTCTGGATCCCCATTTTCTTGGTCACCCAAACTAATGGTGCGCCAATGTTTAGATTTATGCCCCTGAAGAGAGATTTTGGTCAGAAGCCAAGCTATGGCTTGCATGGTCACCTTATCCTATAAATCACCTTATCGGGTAGATCAATAGGTATTGGAGCCTCAAGATCCATGGAAAATATTTTGATCTTTAAGATTGAGCCAATTTTTTTTTTTGGGGGGGGGGTTCATGAAATAATCCATACTTTGCCCATTACAGGGTTTCCATTTTATGCAAGAAGATCCAGATATCTCATAAGCCCCAAGGGTGCCCACATATCCATTTCCATAGAGAGGAGATCCACATATCTAAAACAATCCATATCTCTCCCTCTAGAACAGTTCAAGCTCTGTTGCCTTAGGGTTTTGAGTCCTCTGTTCTCAAAACAAAGTCCTCTATTTAGAATTGAAACCTAGGGGGGCCTTTTCTCTTCAGCTGACCTCACAATGCCTCCACACAAATATCCTTTGGCAGTAGACTCAGATTCCAACACATCAAATCTCATCCAAGATCTTGCCTCTGTCCTCAATGAGCTACTCAAAATGCAAAAACAAAAAAATCCAGATCCATTCTGGTTGGACACTTAAATCCAAATACCCAAGTTTGTTGGGAAAACTAATGGTGAAATGGTGGATTCATGGATCCATATCCTATACACCTATTTCAATACATGTCCAGGCCTTACCGAGGAAAGAAAACTCTAGATGGTCGCCTTGCAATTAGAAGGACTAGCACAAACTTGGTGGGATACAAATAAAGAGAAGACCACATTTGTGATAGAGATTGGGGATGCTCTAGAATCCTCTACCTCGCAACCCATCAAAACCTAGGCTCAACTTTTCAAAGATTTGAGAAATTTCTTCTACCCAACTGGGTATGTGTAATCCTTATGGATCAAATGGCACAAACATCGACAACTCTCTTCACAAGGAGTGCAAGGATACATAGACTTCTTATACAAGATGCACCTCTTACTTCATGTTCCAGATCCGGAAGATGTACTCATAATAAAATTTGTGGCTGGTTTATTAATTCAATTCCATCGAGAAGTAGATCTGTTTGAAAATCCAACTTTAGATAAAATGTTTCAGAGATCTTTGGATATAGAAAGGAAAGTTTCTCCTAGAGGTCATATTCCTTATTCCTGCCCTTACACGAACCCCCCCGCCTCTCAACCATCTATATCCCATCCCTCAGCCTTCTTTCCACCTCCTCGGACTCAAAAACCCACACCCAATACAACTACAAGGACACCCTGGTGCTCATCCACAAAACTACTTCGCACAATTCATCAGATTGTCGAATCCTCCAAAATCTAAAAACCAACAAAACTCTACTCATTGAGCTCATTGTGCCTTCCCAAGTAGAATAAACTGAAGAAGTTCCTCTAGAAAATCCCACAGAAATAGATCCCTCATTGATTCTAATGACCCAGGAAGATTCGAACGCATCCACCCAACCCCTCTTCACCCATAACTGCCAAATCAAAAATGCCTTGGCTTTACTGATTATGGACAATGGAAGCCATAAAAATTTGGTGTCTCAAGCCCTTGTCAACCGCCTTAATCTTGTCACCACTCCACAGCCGCAAAACTATGAACTTGGATGGGTCCAAAAATATGGCCCTTGCCTCCTAGTTTCCAAGTGTTGTCTAGTCACTTTCGCCATAGGCCAATTCAAAGATATTGTCCTCTGTGATGTATCCCCCTTGGATTGTGCGTATTTGTTGCTCAGTATACCATACCAAACCCAAATAAATTCTATATATGTAGCCAAATCCTGCTAGTACAAAATTACCAAAGAAGGCCACACTTATATCTTAACTACAGCAAAACCCAAACCCCCTTATACCAAAGAACAAATCCCACATGTACACTTAAACCAATGTGTCTCTCTCTATTTGGTGTTCCCAATAACACCAAAAAATACAACTCATCCTATTCCTGAAAATATGACTCCCCTCCTCCACGAGTTTGCAGAGGTATTTCAACCTCCGGAGGGACTTCTCCCCTCCTACCACATTGACCACTCCATTCATCTCATTCCCAGATTTGCCTTACCTAATGCCCCTACTTACCGGTTGGCCCCAACAAAAATAGAGGAAATGTAAAGACAACTGACTGACCTCATAAACTCTGGCCACATCCAACCTTCATCTTCTCCCTCTGATTCTGTCACCTTTTTCATCCCTAAACGAGATACCTCAAAAATGTGCCTTGTCACTGATTACCGAGCCTTGAACAAACCCACAATAAAAAACCATTACCCCCTTCCCTGGATTTAGGAACTACTTGACACCCTCCAAGGAGCTAAGTGGTTTACTAAATTGGATTTGACAGTCGATTTCCATCAAGTTCAAATGAACCTAGATGATGTTTGGAAAACAACGTTCAAGACCAAATTTGGTCTTTTTGAGTGGAAAGTCATACCTTTCGGTCTCACCAATGCCATAACCACTTTCATGAGGCTCATCAATGACATCTTTACAGAATATTTGGGTCAATTTGTGGTCATCTACTTAGATGACATTGTCATCTTCAGTCAGACATGGGACACTCACATGCAACATGTTCGACAAGTTCTCCAAATTCCCCCAAAACACAAGTTGCAAGTCAAAGAAAAGAAATCATATTTTGGTCAAAATTCAATCCCCTATCTTGGCTTTGTGGTCATCTCAGAGGGTATTCAACTAGATCCATCTCGCATCCAAGCATTGAAACAATGGCCTCTACCTTCTTCAGCTAAGGAGCTGAAAATCTTTTTGGGTGGCATGAATTTATATCGTAAGTTCATTTCCTCTTTTTAAAATCTTGCTCGACCTTTGCATTAGCTCTAAAATACTTCTTCTACATTCATATCGACCAAATAAGAAACTACTCACTTTTCTCAGCTCAAAGAGGCCCTCTCCTCATCCCTTGTTTTACATCTACCAGACCTATCCCAACCCTTTGAGATTGATTATGAATCTTCACAATATTCTATCGGTGTCATACTTAAATAGGGAGGACACCCCATTTCTTACCACTTTGAAACCCTTTCTCAGGAAAAGAAAAATTATAGTACCTATGACAAGGAATTTTATAGTCTGGTGCAAGAACTCAAACAATGGAGGCATTATTTGTTGGGTAAAGAAACCATTCTGCATATCGACCACCACCCTTTGATTTTCATTGACTCTCAATCGAAGATTCAGGAACAAAGGCACCTTAAATGGGCCTCCTACATTCAACAATTTCACTTAGTCATTAGATACAAGAAAGGCACTTCTAATCAAATGGTTGATTTGTTAAGTCGACATCCCACTCCAATTCTTTCCATTCTAGAAGTATGTTGTGCTACTTATGACACATGGAAATATTAATATGCTACTGACATCGAATTTTGAGAGATTTGGGAAGCTTTGCAAAGCCCCACAATGATCAATCAAACCCCCTTCCTAGACTACACTATTTAGGATGGGTAGATATATAAGTTGAATTTGCTATGCATTCCACACTCAGAAGACCACTTCTTGCTCATCAGGGAAGCACATGCTTCAACCTATGGGGGCCACTTCGGGACCACAAAGACCACCCAACATCTGCAACGCCATTTTTATTGTCCTTCCATGCAGCCTCAAGTTGAAAAATTTATCAGATCTTGTCCCTTATGCTCACAATCCAAACCATCCAACCAAAAGCATGGGTTGTATCAACCACTGTCCCTTCCTTCTCAACCTTGGGAGTCAATCTCAATGGAATTCCTAAGTGGAATTCCAACAACCCAAGAGAAACATGATGTAATCTGGGTAGTGGTATGCCACTTTAGCAAAATGGCACTTTTTATCCCATGCAAAAAGACTGCTACAACAATGCAGACAACATAACTCTATTTCTATCATGTCTAGCCCCATTTTCGCCTCAGAAGCAGCATCATCTCAGATAGAGATTCTCGTATCCTCGGTACATTTTGGAAGACCATATGGATGCTATTGGGGTGCCACCTCAAGTTTTCTACTGCATTCTATCCTCAAACGGATGGCCAAATAGAGGTTTTCAATGGAGTCTTGGTGCATGCTCTCCGAAATAACTTTGGGCGCAGCAAGCAATGGGGCAATTACTTACACATTCTCCAACATAGATACAACAAGGAAACACATTCGTCTATAGGATTTTCACATTTTGAAGTATTCTTGGGCTTCCAACCAACATCTCCAATCGAGATTCCAGTCACTTGGGCTCCTCAAGGTACCTTCCATCAACAACAGGAACACCTATCAGCTCAATGATTTCTCCAACAAATTGCACAACACCACAGTGTAGTCACATCAACACTCAAAGCATCCCAAGATCATGCCAAGCAATGACCTAAAAAATAAAGAACCTTCATGGACTTTCAACTAGGGGATCAAGTCTGGTTACACTTGGAAAAGAAGCGCTTCAAAGGCCACCATCACAATCTTTTGCCAATTAGATATGGTCTGTATACAATGCTCAACAAGATTGGAGAAAATGCATATAGGTTAGATCTGCCACCACAAATAGGAATCCACAATGTCATTAATGTAAATCACTTAAAGTTGTTTGAGCCTTTCGTCTTGGAAGAACCAATCACTGTCACTCATCCTGTGGACAAAATTTCCGATTTCCAACTCCCATTGGCTAAAGTCACTATACTAGACACTCGAAGTCGCTCTACAAGACACCAGACTTACACTTCATATCTGGTAGCCCGCCAAGGAAAAACTCCAACTCAGGAAAAGTGGATCTCAATTGATGTATTGCACAACAAGTTTTTGAATCTTCTCATGGAATTTGGGATGCTTCTAGATCTAAACAGGGAGGAATTGGGCCAAGGAGGCCACCTAGCAGAATTCCCACCTAGGCGCAACACTTCTTAACCTTTTGATGATGAATTAAATATATGTAAAATAAATGGTTCCCTTGGTATATAAGGTGAACCAGGACTAAAATAAATCATTCTTACCTTTTCTTATGAAGCTATGTGTCTTGGTTGTTTTCTTTTCTGAGTTTTCATTTTACATTCACGACAGTTTCATTTTTAGGGTTTCTTAAGAATAAATAGTGCACCTTCCTTCATGGCTGCCTCCTGGTGACTCCATTTTCCATGCTTCCACCTCTGAGAGAAATTTTATCTCATTATCTAGCCACTCTCTTAAGGACAAAACCATTTCCTTCGAGTTTTCTAAGGTAGAAGGGAGGGCGCACCAACTAGGGTTTGCACCCTTGCTAGTTTCTTCTTTGTGGGAATGAAGTGAGTGCGCTCTCTTCCATGGCTTCACTGGAATTATCCCACTAATCCCTGGAGGTCACTCTGAGATCGCCAAAACCTCTTGGCCACTCTCAAATCACCCTGATCTGGGTCCCCATTTTCTTGGTCACCCAAACTAATGGTGTGCCCCTGTTCAGATTTGCACCCCTGAGGAGAGTTTTTGGTCAGAAGTCGAGCTATGGCTTGCATGGTCACCTTCTCCTATAGATTGCCTTCTTGGGTAGATTAACATACATACATTCTCCAACAATTTGTCCATTGTGTGTGATAATCCAGGATGGATGCATATTTTAAATGACAATCTAGTGTAACGACGACAATATTTAGGAATGAATCAGTTGTGCCATCCAGCATGAATTATTTACAAAGTGATAAAATATGTATCAATTCCACCATCTGACATATTTCATTATCAGAACTGTGATATAAAAAGTTCTCTAATTATAACCAAACATCAATATTTCACTTGCATTTATGATTAGTTTGCCTCGTACTTAAAGCTTGACGTATATACATTCTCCAACAACTTTCTCTAAATATTTTAAATGAAAATGTAGTGTATATACAACAACATTCATGAAGGAATCACCTACTCCATCCAGAATCAATAATTCACAAAACTATCAAATATGTATCAATTCCACCATCGACCATCTGACATTCTCCATCAATTCATTATCATAACTGTCATATAGCATTTTTTCTAATTAAAACCAAACATCAAGATTCCACTTGCATTTATGATCAATCTATCTGATACTCAAAGTTTGGTGTACAAACATTCTCCATCAACATACCCACTACATGCAAGAATCTAGGATGAATACATAGTTTAAATGACAATCTAATGTAAGGAGGACAATATTCATGAAGGAATCATCTACGCCATTCAGTATCAGTTATTTACAAAACGATAAAATATATATCGATTCCACCATCTGACATCTGATGAATCATATTTACGTAAAAAGTGTCAGTGATTAAGCTCAACAAAATATTGTGTGTAGATTGTAGTAGTCATATTCATGCTGACCACTCCACAAAGAGAGACATGATTCAGAAAGAGGGTTGAATTCAATGAACTTAATATAATTATTCTCGTGGTTCTAATGGCCACAAAGGAGTATGGGCCTGGGGACTATTAACACATAAGATTTATCATGTCAAGGAGGATTCATGGTTTTTGGAGCCTGCAATTTAACCATTTCTTTAGGAATTATGCCATACCATCAACTAACAACATCCTCAAATTGTGCAAGCTATATTTGAATTGGTGCTACGAACTGGCGTTGTGAACTAGTTAAGGAGGAGCGTTGTAGCTTGGATAGGTTGCAGACACTCACATTTAGACTTATCAACATCCACAACAAACTTAGGACCATCAGGTACTCCATGAGGTTTTTCATTATTTTGAAGCTCGAGAAAGTATTTATGGATGTTTTCTCCTTCTAGCACTGCAAAATGGTAGACATGGGAGCTTAAAACTCATTTCGTGTAGTAGTTGCTTCTAAACATTTGATAATAAATCCAAAATTGTGATGTGGGTTTTTCTGAAATTTTTTTGGGGATGAGAATGATAGCCTTATTGACTTGCTCACAAATTTTAGCCTGACCTAGTTTAGCATTTGAGAGATAAAATTAAAACACCAGTGCACTACAAATTGGCGCTGCAAACTCTCTGTTTTGAATAATTGTTGGATGTTCTCCTTGTTTGGAGGTTTCCACCTGTCAAGGAAGGTTTGAATGGTCTCTTAGGATTTATTTGGACATGAGGGACATATGTTCCATCTCCACATCAATCAGATTTACCTATTTCAAAAGAAATTTATCATTATAGACAAAATCCCCAAAAAATAGGAATTTTGTTGGAATATTTTGTAATAGGACTCCTTGATGGAAGAGGATCCTATGTAAATCCTTAGTTTAGACCTCTTGAGGGTAGATAGAGATTATTCAATATAAATGAAAGGGTTTTTGATGATAAAAAAGCTGGATTCATGATCCAAGAGAGAAGAGAGATGTAGGGGCAGTTTATCTGAGTGTGACTGTAAGTCTGAGGGCATGTTATTGTTAATACATTTCTTCCATTGAGGATTCATGAGATTTGTCTTATGAGCATGTTTTCTTTGTCTTTATTTCTCATTCATTTCACTTGAATACAATTTCAAACTATGAAGGTTATGGTTGCGCTTGATTAGGAGATTAATGAGCTACAAAGGATTTGCAAAGATTTCATTTTGATGATTGTTTTGTTCAAGTATTCTTCAGTCCATTCGGCAGAGAGGGTGTCTAATTTGTGAAATTTCTTCTTCATTTATTTTCCTCTCCATTATTCTACCTTGATATTATATAAGATTTTTCTGATGTACAACTCAAATGCCTTCAATTTGCAGGATGTTATGACTCCATCCCCAATGAAATACCTCTGCATAAAGTTTGTTGCCATTTTTCTTTATCTTTATTACTAATCCACCAACCATAAATTGATTTTATTATTTATATTCTGATGGGTACTGGGATTTCACTTATAACAGTCTAAGTGTGACTCTCAGTTCTAACAGGGACAATCTACGCCTGAAGAGTATAAGTTCAAACATGGTGGATAAATATGAAGGATTGTTTAGGATGGGTGGATGGATTGTGATTTAGAGGTGGATAGATATGGATGGTTGATTAAGAGGGGAAGATTCATTTTGATTTAAAGGTGGAATCTTCTTTAACATAGATACTTTATTACTTTTGGTGCTTTCTCAATCTGTTGCCAAGTATCTTATTCTCTTACCAATTTCAATTCTTTTGACTGGGAAGTGTGCTTTGTCTAAATGTTATGGGTTTTGGTATTTTTTACTGAAATTAATTTTTTAGATTGGGTAGGATGTTTTTTCTGTTTCTGTATTTTTTACTGAAATCAATCCAATGGTACAAATATGGGTGAAATGACAATATTTTGTTATTTAAATTGTATGTTTTGAGCCTTTCTACAATCAAGGGAGATCTATAATTCCTTCGGTTCTAGTTCTCATTCCTTCAGTATTTAACATAGAGTTGACAGATGGTATTTAAAAAAATATTAATAACAAAAAAATATATCAATGTATGCCATAAATACATTATTTCAATATCCATCTTAACTAAAATAATCCCATGTCAACTCTATATAGAGAGAAATTGAAAGTAAAAAGATATGATTTTGTTAATATATGTTTTCTACTTCCTAGAATGAGGGAGATGAGTAATTCCTTCATTAATTATATTATGGAGTTGACATGTGACATTCAAAAAAATATCAATAAAAACAATAATTTCAATGTGAGTCATAAATAAAATACTTCTATACTATATATATATATATCTATATATATATATATATATATATC
>JZKD02S1843718.1:616483-633094 GCA_000966675.3 Picea glauca
GATTAATAGAGAAAATATAATTTAAGATTGTGTTTTTTCTATTAATCCCCTCACTCCCACCCTCATATTAATAGAAAATAATAATTTAATATTGATTTTTCTCTATTAATATATGTGGGTGAGGGTGGGAGTGAGGGGATTAATTGAGAAAACAAAATATTTATCTATATGAGGGTGGGTAAGAGGGGATTAATAGAGAAAAAACAAATTAATATTAGGGTTGACATAGGGGTATTAATATAGAAAACAAAATATTAAATTTTTTTTTGAGGGTGGTGGTGAGGGGATTAATATAGAAAACACAATATTAGATTATGTTTTCTCATTTAATCTCTGTACCCCCACCCTCATATAGTGGTGGTGGGGGAATTAATAGAGAAAACATAAATATATAATATTGTGATTTCTCTATTAATCCCCTCACCCTCACATTATGTATTAGGGTGGGAGTGGGGGGATTCATAGAGAAAACATAATATTATATTATGTTTTCTTTATTAATCCACAACCACCACCCTCAGGGATTAATAGATAAAAATAATATAATATGATGGTGGGCATGTGGGGATTAATAGAGAACATAATATAATGAGGGTGGGGGATTAATAATGAAAACATAATATAATATTGTGTTCTCTATTAAACCCTCCACCCCCACCCTCACCATGATCTCAAGTGGGTGTGGGGGGATTAATAGAGAAAACATAATATAATATTACGGTGGGGGTGGTGATGGGAGGATGAATAAAGAAAACATAATATAATATTATTTTTTCTCTATTAAACCCCCCACCCCTAGGATGGCGGCATTAATATAATATGACGGTGGGGTGAGGGGATTAATAGAGAAAATATAAAATAGTATTATGCTTTATCTATTAATCCCCCCACCATTAATATAATATGAGGGTGAGGGTGAGAGTGAGAGGATTAATAGAGAAAACATAACATAATATTATGTTTTTTTCTATTAATCCCCCCACCCCTAGGGTGGGGGGATTAATAGAGAAAACATAAGGGTGAGGTGGGTGGATTAATATATAAAACACAATATAAAATTATATTTTCTTTATTAAATCTCCCACCTCCATAATATTGTGTTTTCTCTATGAATACCTTCACCCCCACCCTCATTTATGAGGGTGAGGGTGATAGATAAAAAAGAATATCGTATTATTTTTTCTCTATTAATCCTTGCACCCACACCCTCACCTATTATATTATGTTTTCTCTATTAATCCCACCACCCCCACCCTCATATATGAGGGTGAGGGTGGGGGTGGCGGGATTAATAGAGAAAACGTAATATAATAGGTGAGGGTGTAGGTGTGGGGATTAATAGAGAAAACAAAATACAATATTTATTTATTAATCCCCCCACGCTCATCCTCACCCTCAACCTCATATTATATTTCTCTTTTAAACCTCTGACCCCCACCCTCACCCTTACATATGAGGGTGAGGATGAGGGTGAGTGTGGGGGAATTAATAGAGAAGAGACAATATTATATTATGTTTTATCTATTATTCTCCCTACCCGCACCCTGATATTATGTATTGAGAGAATTAATAGAGAAAACACAATATTATATTATTTTTTCTCTATTATTCTCCACACCCCCACCCTCACCCTCATAGTATGTATGAGGGTGGGGTGGAGGGATTAATAGAGAAACATAATATTATATTATGTTATCTCTATTAATATCCACACCCTCACCCTTATATTATTCCACCTTGACTGTCATATTATGTATGCAAGTGGGGGTGTGGGATTAATAAAGAAAGAATAATAAAACAGATTAATATAGAAAACATAATATAATGTTATGTTTCTCTATTAATCCCTCCACCTCCACCCTCACCCTCACCCACATATTGTGTATTATGTTTTCTCTATTAATTTTTTTTATTACTCTCTCTCTATTATTCCCTGCATCCCCACCCTCATATTAAGTATTGAGGGGATTAATGGAGAAAAAAATAATATTATGTTACGTTATCTCTATCATTTTCCCCACCCCAACCTTCATATTATATATGAGAGTGGGGATGGAGGGATTAATAAAGAAACATAATATAATATTATGTTTTCTCTATTAATTTGTTTTATTATTATTTCTCTATTATTCCCCTCACCCCCACCTCCACCCTCATATTATTTGTCATGTTTTCTATATTAATGATTTTTATTATTATTTCTCTATTAATCCGTGTATCCCCACCCTCACCCTCACCCTCATATTATGAGGGTGGAGGTGGGGGGATTACTAGAGAAAACATAATAGAATCCTTTATATTATGAGGGTGAGGGTGGGGATATTAATAGATAAAACATAATACAATATTATGTTTTATCTATTAATATCCCCACCCCCACCCTCATATTAGTGGCGGTGGGGAGATTAACACATAAAACATAATATTATATTATTTTTTCTCTATTAATCTCCACTTTCTCTATTAGTCCCCCACCCCCTCTATCAAGCCCCCCATGACTCCCACCCATTATGTTATTTTTTCTCTATTAATCTGCCAGGCCCCACCCTCACTCTCATAATATGGGGAAGGGAGTGGAGGGATCAATAGAGAAAAAATAACATTATATGAGGAGGTGGGGGGATTAATAGATAAAAAATAATATTATATTATGTTTTATCTATTAATCCTAACACCCTCATAAACTTGGGTGGGGGTGGAGGGATTTATAGACAAAAAAATAATATTATATTATGTTTTCTCTATTAATACCACCACTCTCATAAATTAAGATGGGGGTGACCGGATTAATAGATAAAACATAATATAATATTATGTTTCATTTATTAATCCCCCCACCCTCATATTATGTTATATTATGTTTTCTTTATTAATCCCCGTCACCCATATTATGTTTTCTCTATTAATCCCCTCATAAAATAAGAGTGGGAGAGGGGTGATTAATAGAGAAAACTTAATAAAAAAGGATTAATAGAGAAAATATAATATAATATGATGTTTTCTCTATTAATCCCCACACCCCTAGGTGGGGGGATTAATATAGAATACATAATAAAAAATATTAATAGAGAAAGCATAATATAATATGAGGGTGGGGATGGGGGAATTAGTAGAGAAATCATAATGTAATATTATGTTTTCTCTATTAATCCCCTCACTCTGTGGGAATTAATAGAGAAAACATAATGTAACATAATGGATCTTTGGTGTACGTACATATAGTAGTAATCGTCAGAGGTATGGCACCCCTGTCAGAATTACTGTAAAACCGTCGGATATTCACGGAAGGTGGTTCTAACCAACATGACCAACGGTAAGAGGTATGGCACCCTTTTTGGAGGTACTGTGATACCATCGGATATTCTCCTAAAGGGAATGTCGGCTATCCAACATCAGGACCGACAACATTGATTGTCGGAGGTGTAGCACCATCGTCGATAGTATTTTTGTATCATCGGATATGCAATGATCGCAGTTTTTATATATGGGAGCATATGTCCGACAATATTGGCCGTAGGGTTGTAGGATATTTTACATATCATTACGTCGGACTTCTGACACATAGCTATCGAAAACAATGTCTACTTTGACAAGTTTTAGTCTCTTAGGGTTGTCAGTATAGTCGACAATAGGATGTTGGATATTCGACATCCATAATTTCATCGGCTATCCGACATGAATACATCGACGAAACAAATAATTGGGTTTGGGCAACGAACATGTGTTGAAAAATCATTGTAGAGCCATCGAATTTCAATGCACAAGAAGTAGTGTTGGATTTCAGTGCTTAAATATGTATATTCCTATTGTCTAGTTTTTTTTTATGAAGTTGAATCCATTTATATATTCATGAGTGTAGATCCATCTTAATTACAGAGCACGGAGAGACATCAAATTCCTCGAGGTGAAAAATTTTTTCCAAGTAAAAAACTTGAAGAAATGTTTCCATCTTGAAGTATTTGATGCTTCTTAACCCATGATATATCTCCACTTAAGATGGATCTAAGTTGGTTTTAATATATATATATATATATAAACAAACTTGATTTTGAAAGATTTACTTGTTACTAATTAAATGATGTGGTATCTCCATATCAAAGATTGAAGGAATTACAATTAAGGAACGCACCTATGTGAGAAATGAGTTTTATTTTTTATATAAAAAGTTGATATAAAATTATTCTATTTAAAGTGGATGTTAAACTTTAATTTAAAATGTCAAGTGGTGATTTTAAATTGTTATATATATATATATATATAAAAGATAGAAATATTTTATTTATGCTTCACATTGAAATTATTGTTTTCTTATTAATATTGTTTTTAATGTCACATGTCAAATCCATAATACAATTAATGGAGGAATTACTCATCTCCCTTTTTCTGGGAAGTAGAAAGCATATATTAACAAAATCATAGTTTTTTACTTTCAATTTATCTCTATATAGAGTTGACATGGAATTATTTTAGTTAAGATGGATATTGAAATAATGTATTTATGGCATACATTGATATATTTTTTTGTTATTAATATTTTTTTAAATACCACTTGTCAACTCTATGTTAAGCACTGAAGGAATGAGAACTAGAACCAAAGGAATTATACATCTCTCTTGATTGTAGAAAGGCTCAAAACATACAATTTAAATAACAAAAAAATGTCATTTCACCCATATTGTTACCATTGGATTGATTTCAGTAAAAAAATACAAAAACAGAAAAGACATCCTACCCAATCAAAATAATTGATTTAAGTAAAAAATACCAAAACCAAGAACGTTTAGATAAAGCACCCTACCCAGTCAAAAGAATTGAAATTGATAAGAGAATACAATACTTCACAGTAGATTGAGCAAGCACAAAAAGTAATAAAGTATCTATGTTAAAGAAGATTCCACCTTTAAATCGCAACGGATATGCCCCTCTTAATCAACCATCCATATTTATCCACCTCTAAATCACAATCCATCCACCCATCCTGAACAATCCTTCATATTTATCCACCATGTATGACCTTTTCTCATACTCTTGATGCATAGATTGTTTCTTTTAGCACTGACAGTCACACTTAGAATATTGTAAGTGAAAACCTAGTACCCATCAGAATATAGATAATAAAATCAAGGTATGGTTGGTAGATCATTAATAAAGATAAATAAAAAGGGAAACAAACTTTCTAGAGAGGCATTTCATTTGGCACATAGTCATAACATCTTGCAGATTGAAGGCATTTTAGTTGTACATCAGACAAATATTATATAATATCAAGGTAGAAGAATGGACAGGAAAAAACATGAAGAATAAATTTCACAAAATAGACATCCTCTCTATCAAATGGACTGAAGAATACTTGAACAAAACAATCATTAAAATCAAAGCTTTGGAAATCTTGTGTAGCCCATGAATCTCCTAATCACACGCAACCATAACCTTCATAGTTTGAAATTTTATTCAAGTGAGATGAAGGAGAAATAAATACAAATAAAACATTCTCATAAGATAAATCTCATGAATCCTCAATGGAAGAAATGTATTAAAAATAACATGCCCCCAGGCTTACAGACACGCTATAAACTTCCCCTACATCTCTCTCCTCTCTTGGATCATGAATCCAAATTTTTTCTCATCAAACACCCTTTCACTTATAGTGAATAATCTCTATATATCTTAAGGAGGTTGAAACTAAGAAGTGACATAAGATCCTCTTCCATTTAGGAGTCTTATTACAAAAGATTCCAACAAAAGCCTAACAAATTCCTATTTTTGGGGGATTTTGTCTATAATGATAAATGTCTTTTAAAACATCAATTTGATTGATGTGGAGATGGAACATATGTCCCTCATGTCCAAATAAATCCTAAAAGACAATTCGAACCTTCCTTGACAGGTGGAAACCTCCAAACAAGGAGAACATCCAACAACTATGCAAAACATAGAGTTTGTAGTGCTAATGTGCAATGCACTCGTGTTTGTCAGCAAGTCAACAAGGTTATGATTCTCCTCCCCAAAAAAATTCAGAAAAACCCACATCACCGTTTTGGAGTTCTGATAAAAATTTTAGAAGCAACTGCTACATGAAATGAGTTCGAAGCTCCCATGTCTGTCTAATCTAAAAATGAAGAAGACTTGAAAAAATTGAAATTATTTGCAAGTAAATTTTATGTGTTAAAAGCAAATGGATCAACTTTGCAACACATAAATTAAAGGATTACTTAAGCAAAATACACATAGACAGCAGCATAATCAATGAACATAAGCACATAAACACAACAATTTGATAAAGGAGTTCACCCTTCTCTTGGGCTGCATCTCCTGGTCCAGCTTCCAATGGATCATTATTATTAATTGCTCAAAGTGCTCAAAACATGACTTATAATGCTCAAACTAACCAACCGACTACTCCAATGGATTCAGAGTATCCAAAAACCCCTATATGGGCTCTTTCGGCACCTCAATCGGTCGAAAAATGAAGAAGTTAGGCCTCCTGGAAGTCCCCTCTTCAAGCTTGTTGTGTCTACATCTACAAAGCACACCCTTGTCAAATGAACCTGGCACACATGCAATTTAAAGCGTACAAACCTATCACAAGTGCACAACCATAAAATGGTGTAAACCGTCGAACCGTTAATGGAACTAATACCCCCAACCATCATATGAGTCCATAGGACCACGTGCTTTAAAAATGGGGCTCCGTCGCATATCAAATAATAGAATGACACTTGGCGGGAGTTGTTTGGTTTCACAACCATTTGAACTATATATGAAATGTGCCATACCATAATATATATAACTGGGGTCACATATGTGGTGCAGTAGCCCACCCGAGGCATGTCCGCAACTACCAGGACCTTCTTCGTCTCAGGCTTGAAGAGCTACAATGCCCTTCAGATCCCGTATCGGGACCTTTTGTCACCCACAGGATGCTCTATTGATCTCCCGGCAGTCTTCTCAGGAAATCGGGTTTTGCGTGGTCTCAAACCTTGTGGGCACATTCCTCGTGCTATCCAAAACCCTGAACCCCGATGGGTCTCGATTCCACCTGTCGTCTCCTCAAGATGAGGCTTAATCCTCTGACACCTGTCCTCCACTCAACACGGCGGTCATATGGCTATCGCACTTTGGAGTTTTAGAATTCCTTCTGTAGCGATTTCTACAACAATGGAAGCCCCGAAAAGTCGATCCCCGATACATGTGCGGGTGTCCTCCTCCATGTCACCCCTCCTTGTCGGGTTATCGGATATTGCAAGATCGCGATTTTTGCTGCAGCGTTTTCTTTGCACACAGAAACCCCGAAATGCCGAACCCTGACTCCTCAGGATCTTGTACCACGTGTCCCCGCTATGATCGATGGCTCCAGGTGCGTCGGGAAATCACTAATCGCAATTCCAATGGGTTCAAAACTCTAGTCTTTGAAAACCTCTATTCTCCGATGAGCCGAATCTCTATGGCTCTTGGACTCTCCCTCTGCATGCTTAGATTTAACTCATGTGCAACTCCCCTGTGCTCTGACAATCGACGAGTCCTCACTAATATTCTCTGCGAATCCTGTTAGTTGATTCTTCCTTCTCAAGGATTTCTTTCGAAGACTAAGAGCTCCTCTTGAGGATTTGTTTCCAAGGCCTACGCTTGCACTTACCCTTCTTTTTCGAACCTTCTTCGAATCATCTCCTGGACTCTCTTCATGGTATCATGAAGGAACTATCCCTCCTGAGCTTGTCAACTCTGATTCTATCAGAGGAGCTAGTGTGTACCCCTCGCTCTTGATATCCAGACACCTCAAGAGTTGAATAACTCAGACTCTGTGCAACTCCTGCAACAGTAGTCCTCATCTCCTTTGCTCAGCTAACAACTGAGACTTCTCCCTTCAGCCTGCACTTCTCCTGCATGACGCTAGCAAACCAAACCAACTTTTGGGTGAATGAGAATAAGGGTTTAACTGTCGAGCCTCATCAAAGCACTCTATGCGAATGAATTCAACTGCACTCTATGCAGGAATCTCCTGGCTCAGACAGAGAAACAATTGAAACTTATTCTCTCCTCCCTCAGACTTCAGTTAAACCTATGAAATCTTAAACATAGCATATTCAAAGCAAATGCATGACCAGAAAACAAACATTCATGAGCACATGAAAAACATACACAGAGAAACAACACCAGCCATGAAATTGAATCAAAGACTCTCTTCTATTAATTCAAAAACATATGTACATTGGTGTTCTTCACAAATCCTCTGCTTGCTCTCTCTTCTTGCTCCTGAATGAATAATTCTGAATTATGTTACAATGTACAAGTAAGGGTGTCTATATCCATTTTCCGTCTCAGACTCTAAAACTATCTAATCTAGACTTAAACATCTATCTACCTGCATTAAATCTAATAAATGCCTCCTATCTAATTCAGACAAGAGCGTAAGGCTCAAGGTCTACTACAATACAATAGGTGCTCCTTCATAAAGGTTCATTTAAGACTTGCGCTACATTCCCAAAGCATTTTCAAAATTTGATTTTGTTTATTCCAGCTGATCTCTCTCTTGATATGTTGGCTCGCTTGCTGAGTTGGTGATGCTCCTGCATCATACTCCTCGGCTTGAAAAATTTCATGGGATCCTGTCCATGAGCTCTTGCACGATCTGTCCATGCTCTTGTATCACTGCTTCATTTTCCCAGCTAGCATCCTCAACTGGGTGATTCTTCCATTTCACCAGGTACTTGAAGTATTGCTTTCGCCTAGTCTTCTTTCCCACTCGCTTGTCTAGTATGTACTCCATCTGCGGCTTCTCTGCGACTAGTAGTTTCTTCTTCCACTGGATCACTAGTTCCTCAGTTCTAGATTTTGCTTTCCATCCTTGTATGGGTATAAATCCGAAACATTAAATATCAAAGATATGCCGATGCCATCCGACAACTCAATTTCATAAGCATTCTCTCCAAATTTCTTCAGGACTCTGCAAGGTTCGATTTTCTTCATCTTCAATTTGTTATATGTTCCCCTTGGGAACCTTTCCTTCCTCAAGTGTGCTAGAACCAAATCAACAACTTCGAATTGAGGTTGTCTCTGATGTTGATCTTCTCTACGCTTATACTCCTGATTTGAGTCCATCAGTCGCTGCTTCACCCTGCCATGAAGTTCCTTCATTGCCTCAGCGAATTCTTCTGCGCTGGCACTGCTAATCGCAGTCTGTTCTGACTCCCTGAGTTCAGAAACTCCCCTCGGTTGTGTCCCATACACAATCTGAAATGGACTTCTGCCTGTATTGCGATTCAATGAATCATTATATGCAAACTCTGCCTATGGCAATATGTTGTCCCAGCTGCTATGGTGCTCTGTCACCAAGCTCCTATGCAAATCTCCAAGACTTCTGTTGACCACTTCGGTCTATCCGTCTGTCTGCAGATGGTAAGCTGAACTAAACGCTAAGTTAGTCCCTAGCTTCTTCCATAGCGTCCTCCAAAAATGACCTATGAATTTGGTATCCCTGTCCGAGACTATGCTCCTCGGCAATCCATGAAGTCTAACAACCTCTTTGAAAAATAAGTTCGCAATGTGGGTCGCATCGCTAGTCTTCTGACACGGTATGAAATGTGCCATCTTAGAAAACCTGTCCACCACCACAAAGATGGAATCATTTCCTCTTTGCGTCCTCAACAAACCCAATACAAAATCCATGCTAATTGCCTCCCATGGCCTCTCCGGTATGGGTAATGGCTGATAAAAACCCGCGTTCTGCTTTCTTCCCTTCGAATGTTGACAAATTCAACACCTGTCAACAAACCTCTTGACATATTCTCTCATGCCTGGACAAAAATACGATTCGCTCAGCTTTGCGAATGTTTTGTCGTGACCAAAATGTCCTGCTAAGCCTCCGCTATGCTTTTCTTTCAGCAGGTTCTCCCTCATGGAGCAATTCGGAATGCATAACTGGTTGCCTCTGAACAACAGTCCATTCTGAATCATGTAATCTATCCATGGGCTCTTATCCCTGAGAACGGGATTCTCAGCTGCTTCATATGCTTCTCCGAAGTCTGCATCTCCTGCGTACATGTCCTTCAAATTTTCAAAACCCAATGTTTTAACTCTGAACTCCTGCAACAGCAAACATTTCCTGCTCAAAGAATCAGTGACTTTGTTAGCAGTTCCTGAAATGTGTTTAATTGCAAATGTAAAATTCTGCATATACTCTACCCATTTTTCATGTTTCTGATTCAACTTCTCTTGTTGACTCACAAACTGCAATGCATGATTATCGTTGTATAATACAAATTCTTTCGGGATCAAGTAATGCCTCCACTTCTTCAATGCCTGTATGATGGCATAAAACTCTTTATCATACGTGGAGTATTTCAACTTTGTTTCATCCAGCTTCTCACTGAAATATGCCACTGGCCTGTCCTCCTGACTTAAGACTGCTCCTATAGCATATTCGCTTCTGTCACATTTCACCTGAAATGTCTTTTGAAAGTATGGAAACACTAACACTGGTTGCTCTGTGATCTTCTGCTTCAACAGATTGAAGCTTTCCTCAGCCTCTGATGTCCAATGAAAAGACTTGTGTCGCTTTTTCACTGTGTCCATCATCGCGGCGCTAATTCCACTGAAGTTCCTAACGAATTTTCTGTAGAAACTAGCCAATCTATGGAAACTCCTCACCTCAAAAACATTTCTCGGTGATGGCCAATTCTTGATCACTTCCACCTTACTCGGATCCATCTTCAACTCATTCACTGAAATAACAAAACCCAAATAAATGAGCTCTGTCTTCATAAACGAGGACTTCTTCATATTGATTAACAGCTTCTCCTATTGTAGATTCCTCATTACAATGGCCAAATGTTTCAAATGTTCATCCTTTGTCTTACTGTAGATCAATATATCATCCAGATATATGACTACAAATTTCCCGATGAATTCTCTCAGGATTTCATTCATCAGTCTCATAAATGTGCTCGACGCATTTGTCAAACCAAACGGCATGACCAGCCATTCGTACAAATATTCGTTTGTCTTGAATGTTGTCTTCCATTCATCACCTTCCCTCATGCGAATCTGGTGATATCCGCTCTTCAGATCAATCTTTGAAAAATAATTTGCCCCACTCAGGCAATCCATCAGATCATCCATTCTCGGCAGTGGAAATCTGTACCTGATGGTGATTTTATTAATCGCTCTGGAATCAGTGCACATTCTCCAACCTCCATCCTTCTTTGGACTAAGTATTATTGGAACAACACACGGGCTCAGGCTCTCCCTAACCAGTCCTTTATCCAGCAGCTCCTGGACCTGCTTCTTGACCTCCTCATTCTCTTGCAGCGTCAACCTATATGCATCTTTATTCGACAAACTGGCTCCTGGTATAAGGTCAATGTGATGACTCACACTCCTCATCAATGGCAACGAACGAGGTAATTCATCCATGATGATATCAGCGAACTCTCCCAGCAGTTCCTGAATTTCATCTAGTAAGTCATTCACTCTTGTGCTACTTAGGACAATTCTCGGTTTCCTGACCACAAAGAACTATGGATCTTCCTTCTTCTCCATCTCTATGAGAAGCTCCTTCCCACTCATGAGAAGTATGGTGTTTATTACTTCCAGCTTCACCTCCTCATCCTTTTTCGGGAGAAATCTGTGTGTCCTCCCATCCTTCTCCAAAGTGTACATGTTCATTCTCCCATCATGAACCACATTTCGGTCATATTGCCATGGTCTACCCAACAATACATGACAGACATCCATGGGAATGAAATCACATAGGACTTCATCCTTATATTCACCCATCTTGAAATCAACTAAACATTGTTTAGTGATGCTCACCTGATGTCCCTTCTGTAGCCATGAAACCTTGTATGGACTCGTGTGATTAGTCGTATCCATCTCCAGCATTTCTACCATCTTAGTCGAAACGAGATTATCGGTGCTTCCGCTATCCACAATGACCTTGCATTTCCAACCCTTGGTCTTGCATGTGGTTCTGAACAGTTTGGTTCTCTGAGTTATGTACTCCACCTCCTTCTCAGGTGTCAAAAGAACTTTATGCATCGTCAGTGACTTCCCACTTCCGTTGTCTTCATTCTCAACATCACGCCTCCGCGCCTCAGCGATGTGAGCTTCTCCTCTGTCCATTTTCTTGTCTGGACAATCAATGGCTTTGTGTCCATCCTTTCCACATGTGAAACATGTTGTGATTCCTCCTCTGCCTCTTCCCCTACCTCTAGTATGAGGAAAAGTATTCGCATCAGCATAACCGCCACCCTGCTCTATATGCTGTCTCCTCGGCTCATCATATTGTTGTCCTTGCTATGAGGTTCCTCCTCTCTCAATCTTACCTTGAGGTTTCTTCCATTCCTCTTTGGGCTCCTAAAATTTCTCCTAGGCAACTGCTTTGCCTCTGGGATGACTTCTGCCTCGCCCTCGCTGGCTTTGCTTACGGCTCAGCTTCTCCTCGGCCTTCAGAGCCATCTGGTAAGCATCCTCAACCGTTCTAATAGTTTCCATGCTTAATTCATCCTAAATGTCATATCTCAGACCATTCAGGTATCTAGCTACCTTCTGATCATTGCTCTCTCGATGACCTACTCGGATATTGAGCTTGTAGAATTCTTCAGTGTATTCCTTCACCGTCATTAACTTTTTTCTTAGGTTTTGCATTCGCCTGAACAGTGTGATCTGGTAATCCCTTGGGATGAACTTCGCTTTCATCTTAGCAATCATTCTATCCCAGCTTTTAAACTTTTGTTTTCCTTTGGAACGTCTATCTACCTATAGATCGTCCCACCACAATGCTACATGTCCCTTCAATTTAGTGACAACATGCCTTACCCTTTTATCCTCTTCTATATCCTCATAATCGAAGTAGGTGTCAAGAGCTCTGATCCAATCTAGAAACTCTTCTACATCTAGGCTTCCTTCGAAAGCTGGAATATCCATTTTTGTCTTGGAACTCACCCTGGCGATAGCTTTAATCAATCGCTTTGTTGATGCATCCTCTGTTGTGACCTCTTCTTCATGTCCAACTTCCTCTTCAACATCGGAATCACTAAGATCCCCTGCACCAACTCTGCGTCTCTGCGCTGTCTCCATCTCCTCAAGCCTTGCTCGGAGATCTCTCATTTATCATTCCATTTCTGGATTTCCTGCCAGCCTACCTCTTCTTTGTGCATCCCTGTCTTCTGGACCAGGTGATTGCCTTTCCCTCCTGGGCGACATGATGAATTCCTCTCCTCTACTTCAAAAAGAAAAGACGTTCTCCTGCTCTGATACCACTCTAGCGTAGGCACCCACCCGAGGCATGTCTGGAACTACCAGGACCTTCTTCGTCTCAGGCCCGAAGAGCTACAATGCCCTTTAGATCCTGAATTGGGACCTTTTGTCACCCACAATATGCTCTATTGATCTCCCGACAGTCTTCTCGGGAAATCAGGTTTCGCGTGGTCGCGAATCTTGTGGGCACGTTTCTCGTGTTATCCAAAACCCTGAACCCCGATGGTCTCGATGCCACCTGTCATCTCCTCAAGATGAGGCTTAATCCTCCGACACCTGTCCTCCACTCAACACGGTGGTCGTATGGCTATCGCAATTCAGAGTTTCAGAATTCCTCCTGCAACGATTTATACAACAATGGAAGCCCCGAAAAGTCGATCCCCGATACATGTGTGGGTGTCCTCCTCCACGTCACCCCTACTTGTCGGGTTATCGGATATCGCGAGATCGCGATTTCTGCTGCAGCATTTTCTTTGCACGCAGAAATGTTGAACCCTGACTCCTCGGGGTCTTGCGCCATGTGTCCCTGCTATGATCGACGGCTCCAGATGCATCGGGAAATCTCTAATCGCGATTCCAATGGGTTCAAAACTCTCGTCTTCGCAAACCCTGATTCTCCGATGAGACGAATCCTGATGGCTCTTTGACTCTCCCTCTGCACGCTTAGATTTAACCTGTGTGCAACTCCCCTATGGTCTGACAGTCGATGGGTCTTCGCTAATCTTCTCTGCAAATCCTGTCTGTTGATTCCTCCTTCTCGAGGATTTATTTCGAAGACTAAGAGCTCCTCCTGAGGATTTGTTTCCAAGGCCTACGCTTGCGCTTACCCTTCTTGTTCGAACCATCTTCGAATCATCTCCTGGACTCTCTTCCCAGTATCACGAAGGAACTATCCCTCCTGAGCTTGTCAACTCTGATTCTATCAGAGGAGCCTGTGTGTACCCATCGCGCTTGATATCCAGACACCTCAAGTGTTGAATAACTCAGACTCTATGCAACTCCTGTAATAGTAGTCCTTATCTCCTTTGCTCAACTAACAACTGAGACTTCTCCCTTCAGCCTGCACTTCTCCTGCACGACGCTACCAAACCAAACCAACTTCTGGGTGAATGAGAATAAGGGTTTAACTGTCAAGCCTCATCAACGCACTCTATGAGGATGACTTCAACTGCACTCTATGCAGGAATCTCCTGGCTCAGACAGAGAAAAAATTGAAACTTATTCTCTCCTCCCTCAGACTTCAGTTAAACCTCTGAAATCTTAAACACAGCATATTCTAAGCAAATGCATGACCAAAAAACAAACATTCATGAGCACATAAACAACATACACAGAGAAACA
The DNA here is from genome assembly GCA_000966675.3 of Picea glauca. NCBI lineage: Eukaryota > Viridiplantae > Streptophyta > Pinopsida > Pinales > Pinaceae > Picea > Picea glauca. Next base: position 631,082 of record JZKD02S1843718.1, read on the forward strand.
ACACCATCCATGAAATTGAATCAAAGACTCTCTTCTATTAATTCAAAAACATTTGTACATTGGTGTTCTTCACAAATCCTCTGCTTGCTCTCTCTTCTTGCTCCTGAATGAATAATTCTGAATTATGTTACAATGTACAAGTGAGGGTGTCTATATCTATTTTCCGTCTCAGACTCTAAAACTATCTAATCTAGACTTAAACATCTATCTACCTACATTAAATCTAATAAATGCCTCCTATCTAATTCATACAAGAGCGTAAGTCTCGAGGTCTGCTACAATACAACAGGTGCTCCTTCATAAAGGTTCATTTAAGACTTGCGCTACATTCCCAAAGCATTTTCAAAATTTGATTTTGTTTATTCCAGCTGATCTTTCGCTTGATATGTTGGCTCGCTTGCTGAGTTGGCGATGCTCCTGCATCAATATGTGAAAGTGCGCAACCAAGGGCTGGGGCTAAGCCTCGGCCTAGTCGCGGCCCAAAACCACACAAACAATTGACTTTAAATATAATCTAGAGCGCATACTTATCAAGGCATAAGCGATAGCCATTGGTTGGTCGGAGTTTGTGGAAGTTTTATGCGGTGGGGAGGTCTGGGGGTTGAACCCCACGGACTCCAATATATTTTAACAAACACAACAATAACAAACATCGGGGTGCCACGTGGTAGCCCACGATTGGGCCATGTGGCACCCAATCACTTTCCCAAATAGTTCCATGTGTTGATTTCCCATTCGACCACCTGTCATCCAATAAATAAATGCCACATCACCACATGTACGGTCGTACGACTCTACCACATCAGACTGTACAGACTATACAGTCAGCATCATTTTTTTTACCTCTTTGACTTTATGAACAGATTGCAATATCTCTCACTCCCGACGTCCGTTTGAGATGAAACAAGTTGCATTGGGTTTGCAACAATGAGGCCTATGCTCTCATCTGGTTTGAAGTGATTCTTAGCACTTTGAATTTTTGAGCAAAATTTGATCCCCTGATCACATCTCCCCATTGGGAAGCTTTTGGACCTCCAAAAGACTATTTTCAGTCTATGTGAAGATGAGAGTATAGTTCTCTCACCCTTCCAACCTCAATCCACTTGGCCTTGCTTGGATTCGTCCCTTTATGACCAACTCGAAGATACTCCACATTTCCTCGTTTTGAAGTTTGCATTCTCCTGTCAAGGATGGTGTCTTCATGCAGTTCTGTAAGATACTCTGGAGAAAAATCATCTATGGAAGGAATCTGAACATGCTCTCCTTGATCATCAATCAATGGAGGCTCATACAACTTCAAATTCTCAACATTAACAACTGCATACATCTGCACATAAGGAGGAAAATCTAAACAAAAAGCATTGTTACCAATCTTGTCGATAATATTGAAAGGATCATATCAAATCGGTTTCAACTTTTTACCTTCTCCTTTAAGCCTCTCCTTGCTGATGTAAATCCAAAATTCATCTCCAACCTGGAAACTATGATAAACACGATGCTTGTCATGTCTCGTCTTGTACTTGGCCTGACTCTTTTCCAACTGCTCTTGCACCACTTGATGTATCGACTGAACTTGTTCAATGAACTTCTCTACCCTATCAATGTCATATTGACCATCAACAGCAATATCTTTCCCAAAGATAAAATATAAAGGAGACTTGGGAAAATAGCCAAAACATGCTTCAAATGGAGACGTTTGAGTCTAAGAGTGCTTAGCTCGATTGTATGCATGTTGAATGTAGTGTAAATGCTCATCCCAAAGTTTAGGATGCTTGCTGCAATAAGAACGAAGAAGATGCACCACTGTACGATTTACCACCTCTATCTAACCATCTGTTTGCGGATGAAAATATGTGCTCTTTTTAAGTTTGGTATCCATGAGTGCCCATAAACTTGAGCAAAAAATTCCAACAAATCGAGAATCCCGATCAGAAATAATGGACTTAGGCAAACCAAAATGCACCCAAACATTTTGAAAGAACAACTGTGTCGTTTGTTCTGCTGTTACCTGCT
>JZKD02S1843718.1:641515-657338 GCA_000966675.3 Picea glauca
CGGCCGAATAATATTTCGGCCGAAAGTAATATTTGTTCGGCCGAAAAATTGCCGCTAGAAATTTTGGAGACCTGATTGTCACGAAAGTGTTACCCAGCTTCATGATTTTACCCTTCAACATCCTTCCATTGAATATCCTTCTTCTCTTTAGTTTCTGAATGGTAAATCAAGTGATGTAAAAGATTTAACCAAGTCAGTAAAAGATCATTTTTGGATCAAGTGGAATCAAAGTGGGTCGGCAGTTGGTTGTTTAGGCTTGCATGATTACCAGGGAAAAGTAAAGACGTGGTGAAGGAGAGCTTGTATAAAGAGATCTTGAGATTGGATCAAGAAAGAGGATATCTCAAACTGAGAAGATGGCATCAAAAGAAGGACTTTATCAAAATGAAAGAGAGTTTCAAAGAACTTTGTTTTCCATTTTGAAGATGGTAAAAGTGTTTTATGATGATTACCTTGAACCGAGGAGACCAGTTCAAGGGGAATCTTCAAAGAAAGACAAAACTGAAGAAGCGGAGGACCCTCCAAAACCTCCTCCTTGACCTCCTTCATATCCATCTTCTTCTTCTTCAAGTACAATTTCAAATACTACTTTGTCAATAAAACATTCCCATAAACATAAGCTTGATATGCCATTACTTAAATTTGATATAAAATTTGTTTTGCCTATGTATGATGGAAAACTTAATGCTAAGAAACTCAATAATTAGATTAGACAGATGGAGGTATATTGTAATGTGCATCAAATCAAATATGAGGAAACCAAAATTAGATTGGCATCGCTTCGTCTTGAAGACACAACTCTCATCTTGTGGCAAAGTAAGATGCAACATGAAACTCAACAAGTTGGTAAGATTTTTCCATCATGGCATGATTTTATTTCCGCACTTAGAAAACAGTTTTATCCATTAGGATATAAGGAAAATGATTTAATCGAATCACAAAGTTTTAAGTTAAGAAAAGGACAATAGGTGCAGGAATATACAGATGGATTTTGTAAGATGGTGTTGATGTTAGATCTTCCATTGACTAGACAAGAAAATCTTATGAAGTATATAGGAGCTTGATCTACTTATATTCGTAATATTGTATTTATGTTTGGACCTACTAATCTTGATGAGGTTTTTGTTCAAGCAACGTATATTGAAGCAGGGAAAACTAGAGTTGGTGTATGAGGGGAATCATCTTAAAATAAAGAAAGCAAAGAAAAATAGAATGAAAAGAAAACAAGCTCAGTGACAGTGAAGGAAGAGAAGCTCTCTTACAAGCATTGTAATAAATAAGGGCATGGTGATGAACATTGTTGACAATTGCACCCAAAGAAGAAACCAAAGTGGTTCAAAAAGAGGAAACAAAGGAAAACAATTGCAACAATAGCACATCCACCTAGTTGGGATCATATTTAGGTGATGAGACTAAGATCACAACAGTTGGTTTGTCATGTAAAATTTGTGATGGTTATGATTTTAGAAGTAAATTGCTTCATATAAGGGCCATTATGAAATATACCAAGATCGATACTTCATTAGATAATGGATCTCAAGATAACTTAATTTCAGAAGAAGTAGTTAACCAATTGAGATTAAAAACTAAGATGCATCACAAACCATATTCACTAAATTGGATAAGCAAAAATTACAAATTGTCCATAACAAAACAATTTGTCATAAAGTTTCCAATTACATCTAAGTTTGTGAATGAAGTAATATGTGATGTGGTTCTTTTAGAAGCATGTGGAATGGTCTTAGGTAGCCCTTATTTATATGATCGCAAATAAATCTTCTACAAGGAACATAATCAATATCACTTGTTTAAGAAGGGAATTGAATATGTTGTACATGCTCATCATATTAAAGAAAATCAATCTCTTGTAACAATGGAACAATTAAGAAAGGTAGCATATGCAAGCAATACACCTATAATTGTGCCAAGTAAAGTAATTGATCTTAAGCATGAACATTAGATGGTTGTAGAATTGAATTTCAATCATACTTTGCTTCAAGATAAGTTAATGTCGTGCAAGCCCATCAAACATATTGGTTCGGTTTCATTCATATTTCTAATATTATCATTGCTAATATTTTCTACATCAATGGTAGTGGATTCAGTAAGATGTGAACGAGTTCAAATGGATAACAATATGCTTTCAGTTTTCATGGTTATTATGCAATTGATTATGATGCGACAGGTGCACATGAAAAATTTTAAAGACAAAGGACAAGTGGTGAGGCCTATCCCAGACTTGATGACTGGTTAATATCCTTTTGGAGGACCAAAAGGTCTTAGTGGGGTGGAATGATCCAAAATGGATCCAGGAAGTGGACAAAACTAGTGTCATTGTATAGGGTTTGTCATGGTGACTCAAACAATATATATTTTTTCCAAAAATGGACACCATATGCGAAATTTATCGCATTCTGAACTTTTTCCCAAGCAGGCAAAAAGTCAAAGGTCAAAGTCAACTGGTCAAAGGACGTACAACTGATGTGGTAGATGACGTCGATAGTATGTTAGGATAACATCAACATGACACATGGAAGCACTAGGATGTGCCACGTGTTAATCATTTTTTGCATTTTCAGGGGTGGTTTGGACCAGTAAAAATTTGACACATGGCACCATACGAAAGTGACACGTGGCACCATATAGAGGTGACACGTGGTACTATATGGATGATGATGTGGCATCGTATGGATGACGACATGGCATCACACGGATGATGAAAATGTATTGTATGAATGATGATGTGGCATGTTAACGTGGCTCGAGCCAATGACGAGGTGACACGTGGGATGTTAACGTGGCTCAAGCCAATGACGAGGTGACACATGGCCCAATGAGGATGCACCACATGGCACCTTCTGGAAGGTCAAAGTGGTTTGGCGTTTTCCTCCAAATGTGGTGGTTACCACCAAATCTGGAGGGAATCCTCCAAATGTGGTGAAATATCGTTAAGTTTAGCTAACTGTCGCTAAATTTAGCGAAGTCTGGCTTATTTATTCGGGCACAAAAATCAAGAAAAAATGAGTTTTTTTGATACGTTGTTCGAGACTGTACAGACTCTATGGATCTGACAGGGTGCAACATTGAGATTTGTGTCGAGGGAGGTCCCAAGGGCCTGTTCAGAAGTAGGTCAACTTTATACTCAAAAGTTGTAGAATTTTGAGGGGAGTCTGAATATTTTTCATCTGAGTATATGAATGGAAAAATTCATCCAGATCCCAAGATGGCGAGCTAAGAATAACAGATTTCATACTCAAAAGTCTCAGAATTACCTATTGTAGGCTTTGGTGATGTTTGTTTATGTCAAGATGTTGCAGATCTGAAAGGTGGTTTCAAGATTTGTTATGTAAGCCTTTCTTGGTATTATTTTTAAGTGTTGAATATTAATAAGAATCCTCCCACTAAAGATAAAGGCTTGGAGACATAGACAAATTTGTGTCAAACTTCATTATCAATCTTTGGCGTTATGGTTTGTTGTTCTTATAGTCTATTTACTATTCTAAATTCTTTATGATGACAACAACATTCTTTCATTTAATCTATATCTTCTCTTTAATTTCTAAATGGTAAATAAAATCATGCAAAATACTTAACCAAGTCATTAAAAAATCATTTTCATATCACTAAAATACCTCTTCAAACTATACAGTAGCATGACATGGATTTACATGTATATTAGTAAGTTGTTTAACATTAAATAACTTAAAATATTATATGTCGACTAATCCATTAATGTTTGGTGGGATTTTTTATGCTAACTACATGAAAATGAAGGGGACAATGTAGAAATCCACTTTTTAAATAGTTTCCCTTTACTTGAAAACCCGCTTATCAAGCAAGAGATGGATGTGTTATTCATTACACATTGCTTTACAAAATCGTTTTCCAAAACAATATATTATAATGTTCTAATTTTGATATCCCTTAAGGAGTTCAAAACCCCAACACAATTTAAAACCCAAATTCTTGGCTTAATATATCACTAGTGTTATATACCAAACACCAAATTGTAGGTTCGTTTTAATATGTAGGTAAATTTTAAGATATTTTATAAGATGTGTGGTTTAACGTGTGTGGAATACGTGCTTCAATTGTGTAATATTTCATAAACGAAGTGCATTTTAAAATTAATTAATTATCTATATATATATATATTTCAAATTTGACATAGAATTTATTATCTTTTCTCTAGAAAACCTATAATCCACAAACTCAAAAGGATATGAGAAATAGGCGTCCAAGCTATTAAGGTTATAAATACATTTTAAAATTTTCTTATTTTTCATCTCTAAAATAACCAACATTGTGAAAAAACATCCCATATGTGTAACACATAGTTAATTACTGAACGAGAACATATATGAGAGTGAGGTGTGAAAAAACATCCCATATGCCTAAATACATAGTTAATTGGTCAACGCGGACATATATGAGGTTGAGGGTGGGGGTAGGAAAATATTAGACTAAATGTAGTAACATTTACTCTAATATTGCCCCATCCCCCACCCTCGGTCCCTGGGGGGTGGAGTAAATGTAGAGTAAATGTAATATTAGACTAAATGTAGTAACATTTACTCTAATATTTCCCCATCCCCCACCCTCGTCATCCCCCAGGGGTGGAGTAAATGTAATATTAGACTAAATGTAGTAACATTTACTCTAATATTTCCCCATCCCCCACCCTCGCCATCCCCCACCCTTGGTCCCTGGGGGGTGGAGTAAATGTAATATTAGACTAAATGTAGTAACATTTACTCTAATATTTTCCCATCCCCCACCCTCGGTCCCTCGGTGGGGAAATATTAGAGTAAATGTAATATGAGGGTCGGGGTGGCGAAAATAACATTTACTCTAATATTTCCCCACTCTCCACCCTCATATATAAATGTAATATGAGGATTAGAGTAAATGTAATAACATTTACTCTAATATTGACCCACCCCTCACCCTACCCCCCACCCTCATATATGAGGGTTAGGTTAAATGTAATAACATTTACTCTAATATTTCCATACCCCCTACCCTCATATGTGAGGATAGGGGGTGGAATAATATTAGATTAAATGTAATAATTTCACTCAAAATGAAAACACTAGCTTGCACTCAACACTCCTCTAGAGAATGTGCAAGTAACCACAATAAAATTAGTAATGAGTCACATTTTCTTGTTCAAAACATAGAAGAAGGGAATATCGTGGGAGGGAAATCCAAGACAAAAATAAATCAATAAAGGGAGCATGGTTATAATATGAAATTGTCATCTAATTTTAGATAGATAGGTGAGAAATAAGAAAATGTAAAAATAAATCTCACAAGCAAACCCAAAATCAATAAAACCTAAAGAATATTCACCTTAGTGGAGTCATTATTATTTTAATTTGAACTTTTGTACAATGTGAACTACCTTATTTCTCATTAGTAGTTAAATTACTAAAGCTAATGACAAATAACTAGAAAAGATTAGCTTTACTCTATTCATAATTGCAATATCTAAAAAAAAGGGTTAGAGCAAGAGAAGGAGGAAGAATTTTTTTGAAGAATTTTGCTTGAAGCATTAGTTCTATAAGAGGAGGAAGGAATCATCACTCTCCAATTAGAGCACTAAAAAACAAACCCTTCTCTCTCCAATACTACAAGTTCAACATTTAGATCGAATAACATAAAATCCCTATAATGTACTTGATTGATTCAATGATAGAAAAAATATGCATTCAAATAATAACATCAAATCAATTAAAAAAAATAATAAGATGGTAGGAAAAAAAGGACCCCGTGGGAGGAGTGGGAAAGGGGGTCATTGAGAAAGGAGATTCCATTTACAATAAGAAAAAAAATGCAACTACTAGCTCTGTCCAAATCACTTCTCCTTCAATTTCTTCCTCTTAATGTCCTTTGAGGTACTTTTCTCCTCAACATGCAAATTTTAACAAATTGTACAAATAAAAGATAATCGTTCCTTGATTCATGCATAAGAACAAAATTTCAAACAAAATGTTGATATAATAAACTTCGATCTCCTACATTACATTATATTATTTTGATGGCATGTAGGTTTAAAAATCTGGAGATCAAATTCTTATATATCAACCCCAATACGCTATGATCTTATAATTAGAAAATAGAGAAGGAGGTATGGTACAAGAATTCACTCAAATATATAGTCACTCAAATTGGAGTTAGATTCAATTAATTCTATATCTAGATAGAAAAGTCGAGAGAATATTTCAACTAATTTTTATAAACTCAAACCAAATACTAATCAGGGCATTTTGCCATTATTCTCCAACACTTATTTAAAAAGATCAATGATGAAATACTCATTTCGATAGATGCCTTGGAAAGATTGAACCAACCCCAGAGCGATCTTCTTATTCGTAGCAACACCAGCAGCAGATATAGAGACTCTAGATCCAGAGCCGGATGTTAAAGATACAGATCCGGATGTTCCAGATACAGATCCATACTCAGCAGCAGCACCAGCTTCTCTACCGCCAGCACCATCAGTAGCAGCACGAGTCCAGGTCCAACAGTATATCCAGAAGTATAGCTGGTTTACTGAGCTGATGAGTTTTGAGTAAAGATGTTGGCTTCTCATCATTATCATGTTGAGAGAGAAATATGAATGTTTTGAGTAAGGAAGTTGACTTCCCATTATCATGTTGAGAGAGGAACGATGTCGCCTTATATCAACAATTGGTTGGGAGTCTAATGAATAACACTCACGTAAATATATTTCATATGTCAGCCTAGTTTCTTGACCATGGAAGATCTCACTGTTCCCCGTTGGAAACCCCATTGAAAAGTAGCTAAGTGAACTCTATCGCTACCTATTCCTTTGGAATTGAGTGTATTGCATACTCTTGTGTTTTCGTGGGCTACTTTTATTCTGGTGGGGAAAATCATGTGGATGATACGCACCGTCTTTCAAATTTTCTTTATCGTGGGGTTTGAGCACGGTTGCATGGGAAAATAAAATTGAAGGGACTATTGTACATTCCACTATAGAACACAAAGTATAGATCACTAACGTTATCAACCAGCAGGTTCGAACCATGTCCATACCATACATGGTTTGAACCGGACAGGTGATGGTTCCCGCTCGTTATAGGCATTCATTTATTAAGAGTGAGATGAGGGATAATCTTTGCCTTGTGATTTGACTCACACACTATTTAGTATGTGCAAGGCAAAATATTAATCATATAGATCTTTCAGAGAAAAGGTATCCCCTACCAAACTAAAAGAATTGAAATTGATACGGGGATGGACACTTGGCAGTAGACAGAGTAAACAACAAAAATAACAAATTATCTATGTTAAAGAATATTTCACATTTAATTGCAATCTTTTAATTGAGTTTAATTAAGGTGGTTTGGAGGTTTGGTTGTTAATTTTCTCACTGAAGTTCAATTTCTATAATTACTAGCACAGCTTCAAACTCGTGGTTAGTGAACTCTGAAAGTTTTGTTAGCATGACATTCACATTCCACATTCGCATCTCTCTATTGTGTAACAAAACCTTAATCTTTGTTAATCATTCAAACTTGGCAATTAGCTAGCCATTATAGTAAATTTTAAATATGATCAAGTAAAAGTAAAAAAATAAACATGTAAACAGATGCTTTTGCAATAGTGAGGAAATTAGTGGTTGAAATCACAAACTATTGAGATGACTAGGAATATTCTATTAATATTTAATCTTGTCCATACAAATCTGATTAAGCACTAAAAACCTATTAAATATGTCCATTGTAAATAAATGTACACCTTTCTCTTAACATGTTGATAACTTTTAACCAATTATGATTATTCTGGCCTAATCACTTACACTTTTTACATAAATACGATTCTCGAGATGTCAATTGGTATATCAATTGGTAGGATTGATATATATTTTATCGTTTTGTAAATATTTGATACTGGATGGCGCAGATGATTCCATCGCGAATATTGTCGTCTTTCACTAGATTGTCGTTTAAACCGTGTAGGGAAAGTTGGTGGAGAATGTATATACGCCAAAGCTTTAAATATGAGATGGATTAATCCTAAATGCAAGTCAAATCTTGATCTTTGGTTTTAATTAGAAAATTTGTTATGTTTAAAGGCATACACGTATTGATAATGGGCACAATTAATGATGTTTTAACCTTATTTAACCTTAAACCCTAATCTGATGGCTATGCATTGAAGATGCTGGCATATTCTTAGTCATCCTCCAAAATCAATGGGTCAGATTTATTATTCATAACTTTCTTGAATTTATCAAGGCATCCGTTAACATGTTTACTTTTTAACATTTACCTAATCACATTAAAAAATTACTATAAGGATATGTAAATGTCACGTTTAAATGATTAAGTAGGATTAAACCGTGCAACCAAACGTTTCATATTACCACAGATAGATTACGGATTACCACATATATTCTATATTGGGGGCACATGTTTTCAGCGAATACCTTTCGACGTTCTCAGTCGCAAGTTAGCTATTGTGCTAGTTATATCACAGTTCTCATATTGACATTGATGGAGAATGTCAAATGGTGGAATTCATACATATTTTATGGGTTTGTGAATAAAATATTCAGATGGCGCATGTGATTCCTTTGTGAATATTCTCGTCTTTGTACTAGACTGTCGTTTAAATCATAGTCATCAAATTTGTCCAAATACAAAAAAAAAAAAAAATTAAGATAATTCGATTCGAATGTAAATGATTCGGGATAAATAACATATGGTTACAGGTGATGATGGATCCCTGACAAAAGAAGAGGAGTTTTGGAGGGATAAGTCTAAGAGATCAGCGCGACTTCTATTGGTGGTTGGATTGTTTAGGGTTAATTAGAGTTACTCAAATTTCAAAGTTCATGACCTCAGGAAAATGCATAAATATGTAATCAAATTGACGAGTATGGAAGCATATGTTTGTATCATATTCTGGTTTTTTTCCAGTATTAAAAATTTTGAGTCTCAATTTTGAGCGTATCTAATTAGAATCCAAATACGGCGTAACTGGGCTGAAGAATTTGGAAATTAGGCAATTCGTTCAATACATCAAATTTGATTAGATAAGGGCTAAGATCTCAAGGGATTTTGTAGACATTGTTTTGACACAAAATGAATTCGAGTAGGCATTTAGTTGATTTGTTATTTGAACATGCAACAACGAATCGGTATAAAGTAAAGCGCCTATCATACTAGGTGAAATGGGCAACCTCTGGTAGTAGAGATGAAGCAAGAGGGATATTATAATTTCATGCTTATATGATGTAGGAGCATCTTTGGGCTTGGGCTATCAGCATCACTCAAAAATATTCATATTTTGTAAATTAATCAATAAGTAGAATAAGGACTGTGTTAGTGGTCCATTTTATTTAGTCAGTTTGCTATAAATTCGAAGTGTTTTTACTCATGCCACTACTCTTGTGTATGTTGAAACTCATGCTGAAACTCCTATGTATGGTGGAATTTTATAAGTGTCGCAATGTTTCTTCATTTTCAACATTGTGACCACACACGTTTGACTTTGACATGATGGAATTCTTCATGATAAGTTGAACCCACATGGTGGGAAACGTTCACAGTAGAGGTTCGTTCTGCCAAGACCATCAAGAATAAGGCAAATAGTTCGAAGCAAAAGGCGGTTTGGGTAATGACTCGTTCTTGGAGTAGAGTAAAATCATTTCAGAGCCGAGGAGGAGTTTTAAAAAGAGATGGAGCGCAATTTTGAAGGGGTTGGTGATTCACAAATTAGGAGAATTGTGGAAGGTAGACTGGAGAGAAGGATTTTAGGTTGAGCGAGAACGTAGGAAGGGTCAAACAGAGTGTCATCCCACACACACAGACCATTACCCTTTGGATGATTTTGTATTGGTTTTCAACCACGCAAGAAACCATTGAAGACTATATTTTATCCCAAGCATGATGTATTGTAAACTATGTTATCTGGATTGAATCAATAAAGGAATGGTGTTGCATTTCATGGGTTTTCTGGTGCTTAAGTTTTCAATCGATTCTCTTATTATTTGGCAACAATATATATATTTTTTTCCGTTGTGTATTATATAGCAGGGCGCATGCTGTAATTGTGTGTGTGTGCAATGTGAATGGCTCTGCATCAAGTGGTAGCAGAGAAAGTACGTTGTTGGATGATTGCGTGAGTGTTCATATAACAGGTAGAGAATACCTTGATTTTGGTGGTGTTTCAGCCAAAGTACTGAAGAACAAGTAGGTGTATTGGTTTTTTGATTGAGGTTGTGGATGGTAGTTAGGATTCGAACTACCGGGACACTTGTGAGAATTCCTCCAAGAATGAGAGGAGAAGCACGTGGAGGTGCAAGAAATCAAGAATTTGAAGAATTATAAAGAAGAATAGAGGAATTAGAACATAGAAGACATGGAGATGCCAAAGCATATTATGAATCGGAAGATGAGAATGAGATTGAACAGAATAATGAGGATGTAGACCCAGTAGAGCATTTGATATCCTATTTGAGTAACATAGCTAGCGCGAAAGTCGAGGATTCGTTCTATTATGGAAGCTTGAAGGATGAAACTCTTATAGACTAGATAGGAGTGCTTGAGTGATATTTTGAATATGAGAATGTCTGTGATCCAATCTGGATTCGATTTTCTATTACAAAGTTGAAAGGACATGTTTCCCTTTGTTGGGACATGTTGCATAAAAATATATTTGATAATATATAGGAAAATATCAAGACTTGGAAGAATATGGTGAGTAATATTAAAGAAAAAAAAATTCCCACTGAATTTGTGTAGACAAGTGAAAAATATTAGGAAAAAAGATACTCATGTGCATGAGTACACTTTTTCAAGTTGTCACTTAGATTAGGTATTAAGCAGCCAGGTTGTGTGGCTAGATACATGAATGGACTCAAGTATACAATCCATGATGAAATTAATATGCATTATTTTCATATTATAGATGAATTTTATCAAGTTTCCCTAAAGGTGGAGGAGAAGATTAACAGTAAAAACCAACAGAAGTTAAAGGGAAGAGGTCCATGAGGACGATGCGAAACAAATATTGCTAAGACAAATAACAAAGAAGAGGAGTCGACAAGTAATTCAAGTGCCATAGGAAATGGAGCTGGTAGAAGTAGAGGATTCGAAAGAGGAAAGGGAATGTTTGTAATTACTTGTTATAGATGTGGGGTTGAAGGCCACAAACCCTCTAAATGTCCAGAAAAGCAAGTTCTGAGTAAAAGAGGTGATGATAGAATGCAGGTTACCATGGAAAGTGATGCATTGGTGGTTGGGGAGGATGTGGTTGTGATTCCACATAAACAAGGTGAGAAGTTGATGTTTTGAAGAATTTTACTTAAACTAGAACATAAGTTAATAGACGAACCTCAATAGAAAAAAAAAGTCTTTAGGACTAGCTGGAAAGTTGAAGGAAAATGTTGTAACTTGATCATTGAGGGAGGAAGTACATAAAACATGATTTCTATTCAGGTCAAGAGAAAACTAAATTATAAATGTGAACCACATCCTAATCCTTATCAAGTTTCATGGTTGTAGAAAATCCAACGTGTGACTGTGACTTAATAATGTTTGTTAAAATTTTAGATTGGAGATTTTAAAGAGCAAGTATTATGTGATGTAGTGGATATGGATGCTTGCCATATTATTTTTGGAAGACCGTGGATGTATGACCAAAAGGTGTTCCATGAAGGTAGAGAAAATTTGTATGAATTTACTCAAAAATGGAAAACGTTATAAGTTGACACCAATGCATGAAGATGGTGGGAGTAAAAAAAACAGTTGCAGAAAATACATGAACAAAAGTAACAACTTCATTATGTTGTGTTCATCCAAGGAGTTATTAAAGGAGCATAAACAAAGTAAATATTATTTAGTTGTAGTTCCAAAGAAGGTTCAAGAGGATGAAAAGGGGAGTTTTGTGCCAGCAGAAATCCAACGTATGTTGGAAGAGTTAAAGAAATTGTTGTAGCGGAATTACCCACAGGGTTACCTCCTTTGTGTAGTATATTGCATCAAATTGATTTGATTATAGGATCAATTTTACCAAATAATGTGTCGTACCAAATGACTCCATGAGAGAGTGAAGAGGTGAATCGGCAAGTGCAGGAATTGCTTTACCAAGGGTTGATTCATGAGAGGTTGAGTTCTTGCACAATAGCAGCAATATTGATGCCCAAGAAAATAGGGGAATGGCTAATGTGTATTGATTCGTGTGCTATAAAAAAGATCACTATCAAGTATCGATTTCCATTTCCTAGAATGGATGACCTTATGGATTGCCTGAGTGGTTTAGAATATTTTACTAAAATTGATTTGAAGTGTGGTTATCACCAAATTTGAATCATAGAAGGTGACGAATGGAAGACTCCATTTAAGATGAAATATGGACTATTTGAATAATTAGTGATGTCGATCAGACTAACCAATGCATTCAACACATTCTTGATATTGATGAACGAAGTCTTGAAGCCATTTTTTGGTAAGTTTTTGGTTGTATATTTGGATGATATATTTTTTTTTAGCAAGAGTAGAATAGAGCATTTGAACATGTGAGGGCAGTCCTAAAGTTCTTGAAGAAATAGAAACTATTGATAAACCTAAAGAAGTGTACATTCATGTAGCAAGAATTGATGTACTTGGGTTTCATGGTTTCAAAAGAAGGACTTAAAATGGACCTTGAGAAATTGAAGTCTATTATTGAATGGAAAACACTAAGATGCACATTCAATGTGAGAAGACTTCATTGATTGGAAGGATTTTACCAAAAATTCATTAGGAAATTTATCCAAATATGTGCACCTCTTATAGAATGTATGAAGAAGGAAGAGTTTTAGTGGACTGAAGGAGTAGAGAAGATAGGTCCATGCCAAATTCTAAAAAATATCTATGATAATGCTTAACGTCTAGAAATTCCGGAGAAGTTTGAAATTTCTCCTACATTCAATGATGTTGACCTCTATGAGTTTCATGAAGGGGACAAAAGAGAAGATGAAGGTGCACTCGGCGAATGGGAACAACATATACAATTAAGTCAGAGGATAAGATTGAGTAAATTCATGCTAAACGAGTTGGTAAGAAGACTCGTCAGAAGGAGAACATAGAATATTTAATCAAGTGGAAGAATCGATGGGTGGAGGATGCATCGTGGGTGATTGAAGATCAATTATCATGTGTGCAAAGATATTCACCTCAAAACTAATATGCACAATAGTTGGAGCTAATGTATTTCTTACCATGGATGTCTGATGTAGGAGAATCCTTGGGCTCGGGAAATCCGCATCACCCAAAAATATTTCTATTATGCAGATTATGCAATAAGCTGAATAAAGACTCTGTTAGTGGTCCATTTTATTTAGTTAGTTTGCTAAGGATTCAAATTTTTGTTACTCATGCAACTACTCTTGTGTATAATGAAACTTGTTATGAAAATCATGGTGAAACTCGTTCTTAGACTCATGTGTATGGTGGAATTTTATAAATGTCGCAATG
Source organism: Picea glauca (assembly GCA_000966675.3). Taxonomy (NCBI): domain Eukaryota; kingdom Viridiplantae; phylum Streptophyta; class Pinopsida; order Pinales; family Pinaceae; genus Picea; species Picea glauca. Next base: position 655,009 of record JZKD02S1843718.1, read on the forward strand.
TTTCTTCATTTTCAATGCTATGATTGCACACATTTGACTTTGCCACACTGAAATTCTTCATGATGAGTTGCAGCCATGTGGTGGGAAACATTCACCCATCGAGAAAAAATTTATTATACCAAGACCATCAACAATAAGGCGAAGAATTCAAAGCCAACATTGGTTTAGGTAACGACTCATTCATGGAGTGAAGAAAAATCGTTTCAAAATCGAGGAGGATTTTTAAAATGAGATGGAGCATGCTTTTGAAGGTGTTGGTGAATTATAAATTAGGGGAATCATGGAAGGAATATTGGAGAGAAGGATTCGAGATTGGATGAGCATGCAGGAAGGGAGAAACATAATATCATCCCACACATGAAAACCATTACCCTCTCGGGGATTTTGTAGTGGTTGTTAGCCACACAAACAACTATTCAAGATTGTCTTTTAGCCCAGGCATGATGTATTGTAAACTTTGTTACCTGCATTGAATCAATAAAGAAACGATGTTTCATTTTTGTGGGTTTTATGGTGGTTAAGTTTTCAATTGATTCCCTTATTATTTAATAACAATATATTTGTTTTTCTACTATGTATTCTGTAGCAGGGTGTGTGCTGTAACTATGTGTATCTCAAATGGCTCTGCATCATGATTGATTTGCTTGTTATTGAGCTCCTTTCTATGTCAACCTTACTTTATTGAAGTAATAAGATCTACTTTGGGGTTACTTAGTATTTTAATTTCCGGTTCAAGGAGTTGTTTGTCGACTTCCTTACATACATTTTTTCCCTGCTATCATAGATATGGTGGGTGATATCAATAATTGGGGTAAGGTGGGAAAAGTACTCAAATCCAGAGCAGGGCTCATAACCTCATACATGGGTCAAGATAAATGACAAGATTATGCATCGATGAGGGGCCTCCAACAAAAGAATAAGAAGAAGAAGAAGCAGAGGTAAAAGAAAGAACAAAAAACAAGATTTATACAATATTAGTTGAAATCATAGTCTGTATGTGTTTGTCTCTGTTTTTATCTCTTTATTTTTCTATGTTTCTATCTTTGTTCTTGTCTCAGTAGGTTTATATAGCATTAGATACATGGAAACATTTATGCTAAATAGGGGAAAACAATCCAGATATGGGAACAACATTTATGCTAAATAAAGGAAACACTCCAACAGTGGCAAGGCACTGAAAATATTGGAAAGTTTTTTAACATGTTTTTGGTATTTGTAAGATGTATACCGTATTGTACTCTTAATTCAAACTTGGTAACTATGATTTAAACTATGTATTTATCCTCACTTTTCACTTTCCATGGGAAATTTGGTGAAGAATGTATGTACCATCCCACTCTTGCACACTGAGCGAACTTATTCTTTGAGGACACTTGCTCGCAAGTGATCTGGATTATTATGCTATTAAAACATTTGATTTTGATTATGAGGCGTTATGAGTTGATGTCATGAGGTGTTATTGACTCGGTTTTACTAAGTGTGTAGGATTTCGGACCTCGAGGATGCAGAGGCATCAATGGAACCCCTTGGACTCCGGATCAAGTCAGGGAGTGAACTAATGGGGTTTGATTTTTTTATATGTGATATTAGTGCATTTGATTATATGATATGATATGGATATATTTCTAACATGATTCATTGATGATGCAGTCTGACAATAGCTTGCTAACCAGACTCACATGTGGAATAGAGGGGTCATGTTTGACTACCAGAGAAGTTGAGGGAGAGGTGTGGACAAAAACCCTGCCACAACCTACTAGAACTCTCTCCATGGCTTGAAATGTAGGTTAACAATTACCTAGTTCGAGAGGACCCACAATGCCATGAGGGAAGACTGCAACAGTCGCTAACGATGATTCTAAGTTGTGCACAATAAGGCATGGGCCTTATTCCTTAGAGGCCCTTAGTCTCCCACAAGATCACCTGACAGAGTATTGACTCCAAGGGTTTTTTATGTCTACCAAGTCGGTTAAGAGGTGAGTGGCACCCTTGGATCACGTGGTGCGTCTTGAAGGGCATGTCGCGCAAGAGAAACAAAAAGAGGCAAGTGAGATCCTTGGAGCACCTAGTGCGTCCTGAAGGGCACATCGCGTGGTTAGTTAATAATTGGATAAACCTATATGGCTTTAGGACAATAAATTCTTAAGGAAGATTTGAAACCTTTCCCTTAAAAAAAATAAAAAAAATGTGTCGCCCAACCTTGGAAAATAAGGTCTAGGTCTAATCTTTGCTAGTGGTAAAATTTTACCTTTTCATAAAACAACAACAACAACAATAATAATAAAAATAAGCATATATAAAATTTATATATATATATATATATATATATA
>JZKD02S1843718.1:657402-667634 GCA_000966675.3 Picea glauca
AAAAAAAAAAAACTTTTGGGATAAAACTTAAAAAGAGGAATGATTGTTTTACTTTTTATGCTAATTAAAAATTTAATTCATTAAATTTGTTGAAAAAGGGTAAGTTTCTGCATATGCCTTTTTGAGTTTAATTAAAAAGAGAAAAAGGGGAAATCTAAAATAATTAGGAAACTAGGAAAAAGTGGAAACCTTAAAAGAAGGGGAAACACTAGGAAAAAGCAGTTAGTCCAACTTAGTAAGGTATCGACCATTTAAGAACTTTCTAATTTAAAAATGAACTAGCAAATTAATAATAGGGAAAGTCATTAAAACCTGTAAGGGAATTTAGGGACACCTAGGAGCGATTCTAGGAGTGACTCTAGGTGAGTGAGGGAAACAAGGGTAATTAATTAATTAAAGAAAATAGTTTTTGGTGGAATGAAGGGGATGGGTGACACATGTGCGAGGAGGATTATTATGAATTAAATTAATGAGCATTTTCCTTGTTGTCCTATGCATGTTTCCCCTAGTTTCCCTTGTGTCAGTGAGTGGAGTCATAATTTCTTGTTGCGTGGGTTGTGTGCTTTTGTTCGTCGTCTGTGGTGTGGTTAAATTGTTGTCGTTGTTTCCTTCTTTCCTCTTAATTCTTGAAAACAAAAAAAAAAATTCTTCACTTGTGTCCATAATGAAGAGGTCGTTACATTTGGAATCAAAGCAGGTTTCAACCTGCGACTTGGGATCACTACATATTTTCTTGATATGATTTTATTATAATGTTGATAATTAAGTTGACTTGTACTCGTGCAGGTGATCATCATTAGAGGATGTCGTGGAAGCAGACGACTGGGTGCCAGGGGAGGAGGCATGATGCCTCCAGTAGCATCAATGCCTGAAGGGTCCAATCCCCAGGGAGACGAACAGGTTGTCGGGCATGAGCAGATAGTAGTAGGTGATGTGGTCAGAATGATGAGATATTTTGAGTGCATGTCTGAGGCACTTATCAGTCGTTTGGAAAGACATGAGGGTAGAGCACCGACACCCCCTGAGGGTCCACCACGTGCTCTGGTTGGTACTACTAGCATTCACCGTGAGCTCGCAAAGGTCAAATTTCCAAAGTTCTTTGGTGCCCCGGATAGTGCAATCGTCGAGGCATGGTTAGAGAATATGGCGATGTTCTTTGCACTTCACGAATATACCTCCAACATGAAAGTCTGCATGGTGGTCTTTCAGCTAAAGAGAAGTGTTCTCATATGGTGGAAGACGCTCCTACCACAACTGAACATGGCCTTCGAAGACATGTCATGGGAACTGTTTGAGGAACAGTTTCGAGAGAGGTACTTATCAGAGGAATTTATTGAGTGTCATATCAATGAGTTCAATGCCTTGCGACAGGGCGGTTGTACAGTGCCCGAGTACGAGGCTCGTTTTATGGAGTTTCTCTGGTATGCTCTGCATCTTAACACTGAGAAAATTAAGGTCAACACATTTCTGTTCAGCCTTAACAGTAGCATACGTGCAAAGGTTATGATTCAGATGCCTCAAACCTTGCATGATGTCGTCCAGAAGGCCCTCATAGAGGAGGAGGAGCTTATCAGTGGGGTTCATATAAAGAGTGTAGCGAGACCAGCAAGGGAAGTGTCATATGGTGCATGATAGCATTAGACACCAGCCAGACATACACCAGGATATCATGTCTTCTAGAGGGGATCCACTTTCACTACACCTTGAGGACCGACGCCTCAACAACAGACACCTTATCGGGGACCACAACATCAGCAACAACGTCGACCGCAACAACACCAGTTTAGGTCTATTCAGCAGAACAAACCAGGATTCCAGGTTGGTGGGCCTTCATCTTCTACTTCGGGTACCAGGACTACTAGACTGAATGAGGGGTGTTGGACATGTCGGGAGCCCCACTACTAGTGTGACTACCCTGTGGAGAGGACTAGAGCATCTTGATCAACCAGACCCACTACTATGGGAGATTTGGGAAAGTCCCATCGAATTCATGCAACAGTGAATAACCACTAGGTAGAGGACCAGTCGATTATGCTCGAGACAATAGGTACTATCACTGACTAGACCCTTAGTATTTTGATAGATCTCATTGCTACTGAGAGTTTCATTTCTGGTGCATCTCTAAAAAGGATTACGATAAAGGTAGTCGAACATGACAAGTTTAGCTTTATAGAGATGGCTTTGGGAGACAAATAGAAGGTTGGAGGAAAGGTCGTGGGTTTTACCCTTAACCTGGGAGAGTTTGTCACTCGGTTCGACCTATACATCAAGATATTAGGATCTTATGACTTCATGATTGGTATGGACTGGTTGGAATCGCATGAGGTGATACTCAACCGTAAGACAAACTGGCCGAGCTTGGTCGATGATGAGGGACAAGGAAAAGTGATTGTAGGTTCGAACCAGGGATTTTCTCTGAGGTTCATCTCTTCCTTGCAGCTATAGAAGAGCATGTGCAAGGGGTGTAATCTATATGTGATCCTCACGTTAAATGAGAAGGGAGTAGCGAAAGGTCTAGAAGACCTCCCGGTGGTGAGATATTTTGTAGACATCTTTCCGAAGGAGTTACTAGGGATGATGTCAGAGAGGGAATTGGAGTTTACTATAGATCTAAAACCTGGAACTGAACCAATAGAGAGGATACCTTATCGGATGTCGACCCCAGAGTTACAAGAGTTGAAAATGCAACTGAAGGAGTTGTTGGACCTGGGACTGATACGTCTAAGTGTTTCAATGTGGTGTGCGCCTATTATTTTCATACGAAAGAAGGATGGATCATGAAGGCTCTGCATTGACTACCATCAATTGAACAAGTAAACAATCAAGAATAAGTATCTATTGCCAAGGATTGATGATCTGTTCAATCAGATGAAGGGTGTGACGGTGTTCTCGAAGATCGATTTGCGATCGGGGTATCACTAGTTATGGATCAAGGAGGATGATGTCCCTAAGACTTCCTTTAAGGCAAGGTTTTGACATTACGAGTTTATTGTTTTATCGTTTGGACTGAAAAATGCCCCAGGGGTATTTATGAGTTGATGAACGGGGTGTTCCGTGAGTACTTGGACATGTTCGTCCAAGTATTCATTGACGATATTTTGATTTACTCTTGGATGAAGGAGGAGCATGATGATCATTTGTGCTTGATACTGTAGTGTCTGCGAGAGCACAAATTGTATGGGAAGTTTTCCAAATGTCGATTTTATCAATCAAAGATTCATTACTTAGGGCATGTCATCTCCAAAGAAGGTATCGTCGTGGATCCCACAAAGGTCGAGGATATTATGGAATGGCCTATGCCAACGAATTTCCCAGAAGTTAGTAGCTTCATGGGCTTAGTAGGATACTATCGACAGTTCGTCAAGGGATTTTCGAAGATAGAAAATCCGATCATAGAATTGAAAAAGAAGAAAAAGAAGTTTGTTTGGACCGAGAAATGCGCGAAATCATTTCAGAGGCTCAAAGAGTTGTTGACAATGACACCAATACTAAAATTCCCTGACATGGACGCAGACTTCTTGGTATGCACTAACACATCCAAGGAAGGCTTAGGCAGATTCTTGATGCAAGACAATCGAGTGATCACTTACATCTTGGGGAAACTGAGAAGGCATGAGGAGAACTACATTATGCATGATTTGGAGTTGTTAGCCATCGTATATACCTTCAAGGTTTGGAGACACTACCTTGTTGGATGAAAATTTGAACTAAAGACGGACCACTATGGACTACAACACATTTTTACGCAAAGTTACCTCAACGCGCGACAATGGCAATGGTCGAAATTACTTAGCGAGTACAACTTCGAGATTACTTACATAAAAGGAACAGTGAACCGAGTGGCAGATGCATTGAATCAGAGACCATGCATATTTTCAGTGTTTCCTCTTCAGATGAATCAATGTGAAAAGATTCTAACTTTACAATGTGACGATGACTGGTACAAAGAGGTTGAGGGTTTTATCGGAAAAAACACAATGATGGTACCAAGATTTGAAGGATTTACATTTGACGACGATGGATTATTGAGGTTTAAAAATTAGACTTACGTACCACCGAATGACGAGTTGAGGAGTTTGATCCTAAACGAGGCTCATAGAGCAGGGTACATGGCTCACCCAGGAGTCATGAAGATGAGGGCACACCTTAAACCCTTATTCTTATGGAAGGGAATGAAGGCAGATATAGTCAACTATGTGGCCAGATGTCTAGAATGTCAATAGGTGAAGGATGAACATAGACATCCAACAGGATTACTACAGCCACATGTTATTCCGGAATCGAAATGGGAGGTTATTTTGATGTATTTTATTGTTGGATTTCCATTGACAGCAAGGAGACACGACTCCATTTTCGTAGTAGTAGACACTCTGACAAAGAGTGCTCACTTTATTCCTATGCATATGACTTATCAGGCACCTGACATAGCTAGATTTTTCATCAGTGAGATTGTGAGGCTGCATGGTGTGCCTAAGAGGATTATATTCGATCGAGGATTGGTGTTTACTGGATGATTTTGGACAAGTTTCCAAGAGGCATTGGCAACCCAACTTAACTTCAGTACTGCGTACCACCCAGAGACTGACAAGAAGACCGAAGGAAAAAACCAAACCTTGGAGGACATGTTGCGCATGTACGTGATGGACCAACAAAAGCATTGGGAAGAATTCTCGCCATTGGTGGAATTCACTTATAACAATAGTTACCAAAGCACAATTAAGATGGCACCTTTCAAGTTTCTTTACGGGGAACCATGTCGGACGCCTTTGAGTTGGGATTGGCTTGAGGATAGGGTCCTGGTGGGACCATAAGCGATCCAAGAAATGGAAGAGAAAATGAAAATAATAAGACAAAGGATTAAAGAAGTGCAGGATCGGCATAAGAGTTATGCCGATGCACACCATGTTGACCGTAGTTACGAGGTCGGCGATTGAGTATTCTTGCGAGTTAAACTACATAAGAGTTTTATCAAGTTTGGAAAAGGATCTAAATTCTCTCCTAGGTTCGTGGGACCTTTCGAGATTGTCGAGAGAAAGGGGCCCATGGCCTATCGACTAGCCTTGCCTGATTCTTTGAGGCGTATGTATGATGTTTTTCATGTATCTATTTTGAGACATTATATTAGTGATCCTACACATGTTATGAACATGATTTCCTTGCAGGTATCGGACGAGGGGGTGCTCACGACTGAGTTGATCCGCATCTTGGATCATCACATTTGACAGCTACGGCGTTGAATGGTAGATCAGGTCAAGGTCCAGTGGGACAACTATAGTCCACACTAGGCGACCTGAGAGGATGCATATGATATCCACCAGCAGTTTCCATTTTTGTTTGATAGATAGACTCATGATACTATGATAGAAATTATTTCGGCACTTATACTGTGAAACTTCGGGATGAAAATTAGACCAAGAAGGGGTGTATGTAACATCCCACTCTTGTGCAGTAAGAAAACTTATTTTTTGATGACACTTGCTTGCATGTGATCCAGATTATTATGCTATTAAAATGTTTGATTTTGATTATGAGGTGTTATGAGTTGTTGTCATGTTGTTTTGTTGCATTGACATAGACATGTGTTATTGACTTGGTTTTACTGAGTGTGTAGGATTTCATACCTCAAGGATGCAAAGGCATCGATGGAACCCATTGGACTCTAGATTGAGTCGGGGAGAGAACTAATGTGGTTTGATTGTTTTATATGTGATATTAGTGCATCTGATTAGATGATATGATATGGATATATTTCTGACATGATTCGTTGATGATGTAGGTTGACGATAGCTTGCCGAACAGACTCACATGTGGAGTAGAGAGGTCACGCTTGACTACTAGAGATGATGAGGGAGAGGTGGGGACAATAGCCCTACCACAACCTACTAGCATTTCTATTGTGGCTCGAAATTTAGGTGAATGATTACCTATTTTAAGAGGACCCATGATGTCGTGAGGGAAGACTGCGATAGTCTCTCACAATGATTCTAAGGGGCATGTAATAAGGCAAGGGCCTTATTCCTTAGAGGCCCTTGGTCTCCCACAAGATCACCTAGCAGAGTATTGACTCTAGGGTTTTTCTATGTCTACCAAGTCAGTCAAGAGGCGAGTGGCACCCTCATAGCACATGGTGCGTCCTGAAGGGTACGTCGCGCAAGAGAAATAGAAAGAGGCAAGTGGCACCCTTGGAGTAACTAGTGTGTCATGAAGGGCACGTCGTGTGGTTATTTAATGATTGGATAAACCTAGATGGCTTTAGGACAATAAAATGTTAAGGAAGATTTGAAACCTTTCCCTTAAAAAAAATTAAAAAATAAATAAAAAATGTGTCGCCCAACATAGGAAAATAAGGTCTAGGTCTAATCTTTGTTGGTGATCAAATTTTATGTTTTTATAATATATATATATATATATATATATATATATATATATTAAATTAAAAATAAATAAAAAAATAAAAAAATATTATCTTCATTAACCTTGTAACAAGGAGGGGGTAAGAAATTAAAGTGATTTATTAAAAAAAACTTCGGGGATAAAACTTAAAAAGGGGAATGATTGTTTTACTTTTTATGCTAATTAAAAATTTAATTCATTAAATTTGGGGAAAAGGGGTAAGTTTCTTCACATGCCTTTTTGAGTTTAATTAGAAAGGGAAAAAGGGAAAATCTAAAATAATTAGGAAACTAGGAAAAAGGGGAAACCTTAAAAGAAGGGGAAACACCAGGAAAAATAAGTTAGTCGAACTTAGTAAGGTATCTACCATTTAAGAACTTTCTAATTTAAAATTGAACTAGCAAATTAATAATGGGGAAAGTCATTAAAACCTGTAAGGGAATTTGGGGACACCTAGGAGCGATTCTAGGAGTGACTCTAGGTGGGTGAGGGAAATAAGAGTAATTAATTAATTAAAGAAATTAGTTTTTGGTGGAATGAAGGGAATGGGTGACTGATGCAGGAGCATCTCCAACATCAAGTGAATCAGCATGGAAATGAAGGACAGCTGGACAAGCCAGCACAAATTTTGAATTTCTCTTGGAGTTGATGCGCGAACATAAATTTGGCAATTTAATGCAGCACACTTTTATAATGTAAACGGACCTTGAGCGATCTGCTCTTGTCCTTAGTAGGTAGAAGGCATTTAAAATAGTTAATGCAAGTAGGTAGAATTCAATTCTAGATTAGACATTTTTAGAGCGCAAGAGGGAAACGGGATATAGACACCCTCATTGTGTATTGTAACATTAGCAGAGGAAGAGAAGAGCATGCAGAGAGTTGTGTAAGAACACCCATGTACAGGCATTTGGATTTATAGAAGAGGTTGATTCAAATTCATGGTTTTCTGTTTGTTCTCTGTGTATTGATGTTGAATGATATGATCATGAATGTTTGCTTCCTGTTATACATTTGCTTTATATGTTGTGTATATGATGTCATGTTTGAGTTTGGATTCTGAAAGGAAGTAGAATGAGTTTCAATTGTTTCTCTATCTGAGCAAGAGTTTCTGCAAGGAGTGTATTTGAAATGTCTGCAAGGAGTACATTGACAGAGGGTTCAGATAGGATATCTTATATTCTCGTTCATTCAGAAGTGTAGTTAGGAATAGAAGCCGTGCAAGGAGTGCGTGGGCTGAGTGAAGTCTTAGGGTTGCAAACCTGAGTGAAGAATTCGGAGGCCACTGCTGCAGGTGTGTGCAAGGTCGAAGGAAATTCAGCACTTGGAAGTGTCTGAAAGTTGCCGCAAGGAGTTCGCGCAAGAGTCTTCCACAAGACTCGGAATTGAATACAGATCAGAAGGGTCTGAAGTCTTCAAAAGGTCGTTGGAGGAAGGAAAAAGGCCAAGTACCTTGAAGTTTGCAAGAGGCGTCATAATTTTGAGTCACAAGTAGATTATTTCTATGGAGGAACACTTGGTCACTCACAGAAATCGCCAAGGAAGAACGGACGGTCGAAATTCTCCAAGGAGAATTCACAAATTTCCATGAGACGTCAGATCTCATAGAGGAGCAAGGGAGTTACGACGAATTATTCCTAAAGGTTCAAAGCTCAGGAGGAAAAGGACCATAGATCCTAGCCACAAGGGTCGTTGGATCTACACGTAGGATCCCATATCGGGGTTTCATGGGTTGAAGTTCCGTGAACATTGCAACTGGAATCGCAAAATCGCGAAATGCGATATCCCGATGGCTAAGAGAATAGTTTGGGGCCACAAGAGTCAATGAGGTGGACAGGTGGCACTTCATATCGGGGTTTCGTGGTGAGAAGTCTCGAAAAAATTGCATCAGGATTTGCGATACCATGAAGTTCAAAATGTCGATGAGGTGAAGCGTTGAGAAGTCAAATTTGCACGTGCATCGGAGTTTCGACATATCAGGATTCGAAAGTCGACAAGACAAGTTGTTTGACATCGTGAATGCCAAAATCATGATAGGGAAAATCCTGAAAGGAAAAGGTAAAGGTCAGCGTTGACTGTTGTCGAGTTTCAAGAATACAAGAGACCAATGCTGGACCACTGACCTCGCAAAGTTGTGAATTCCTATCTCCTAAGTGAAAAGAGGGGATCCCACAATGATTGTTGTGGGTCTAGATTTCCCAATATGGAAATAGAAGAACTGGTTAGAGTTCTTCAGGCCATGTGAAAGGAAAGATCCTGTGAGCACGCGGACCTTTCGACCTACGGGTTGTGAGGTTACGGTGTCGCCATCAGTCTGGTATCAGAGCACAGAAAGTTTCGTTGCTCTCTGTAGTAGAGAAGAGAGAATTCACCATGCCGCCAAGGAGAAGGAACATCCAAACACCCGATCCACCATAGGATACGGAAATGTCGAGAAGAAGAGGGAGGAAGATGACAGATCCAGCTATGGAGAGAGAGATGCATGATCTATGAGCCAGACTCGAAGACATGGAGACAACGCAAAGATGCACAGTCAGTGCTGGGGATCTCAGTGATTCCGAGAGTGAGATTGAGGCTGAACGTGAAGAAGAAGTTGCAGCTGAAGATGCATCAAATGAACATTTGATCAGATCTATTGCAAGGATGGGTGAAAGAGAAAAGATGGAAATTCCAGTTTATGAGGGAAACATGGATGCAAAGGAGCTTCTAGACTGGATTAGAGATCTAGATACATACTTCGACTATGAAGATGTTGAAGAGGACAAGAAAGTCAAGCATGCTATAACTAGATTGAAAGGACATGCAACATTGTGGTGGGATGAACTACAAGCTGAAAGATGTTGCGAGGGCAAGCAAAAGATCAAGAGCTGGGACAGAATGATCTTAGAGATGAAGGAAAAATTTATCCCCAGATATTACCAAATTACTCTGTTTAGGAGGATGCAGAACCTAAGACAGAAGCTGATGACAGTGAAAGAATATACTGAGGAATTCTATAAGCTGAACATCAGGGCAGGTCATCGGGAGAGCGATGATGAGAAGGTAGCCAGATATATGAATGGCTCGAGATATGATATCCAGGATGAGATGAGCATGGTAACCATCTGAACGGTGGAATATGCTTATCAGATGGCTCTGAAACTGAAGAGAAGCTGAGCCGAAAGTAGAGTCAGAAGGGCCGAGGCAGAAGTCAGCCCAGAGGCAAATAAGTTTCCCGAGACAAATATCAAAATCCCAAGGAAGACTAGAAGAAACCTCAGACTCGAACTGAGAGAGGTGGAACCTCACAGCGAGGGAAACATACTGAGCAAATAGGAGATTATGCTGACAACAACACTTTTCCTCGTACTAGAGGTAGAGGAAGAGGAAGAGGTGGAGTAATCACATGCTTCACATGTGGAAAGAATGGGCACAAGTCTTATGAGTGTCCAAATAAGAAGAAAGAGAGTGGAGAAGCTCACATCACTAAAGCACAGAGGCAGGATGTTGAGGCAAAAGACACTGAAGGCAGAAGATCGTTGATGATGCGAAAAGTCCTTTTGACACCTGAGAAGGAGCTTGAGAGTTCAGTCCAAAGGACTAGAATTTTCAGGACTGCTTGCAAGACCAAGGACAGGGTATGCAAGGTCATTGTTGACAGTGGTAGCATGGATAATCTCATTTCAACCGAGATGGTAGAAAATCTGGAGCTGGAGACGATTGATCATCCAAGCCGATATAGAGTTTTGTGGCTACAAAAAGGACACCAGGTAACTATCACTAAACAATGTTTAGTTGAGTTTAAGATAGGAGGATATAATGATAAGATCTTGTGTGATGTCATTCCTATGGATGTTTGTCAT
>JZKD02S1843718.1:685086-708161 GCA_000966675.3 Picea glauca
AATACCCTATCCCATAAAAGGTACTTAGGTGGTTGGGTGTGTTACTGAGTGGTATCAAAGTAGGTTACAACACTTTTCCTTCTTGGGCTCATGAAAGAGTCTAATAAATTTTATTAGAGAACTTTTAAAGGGGAGGGAACCCTACCCTACCCTCTCCGATAACCTAAAAGGTCTATTTTCCCCAATCTTGGAATATTTATTGTACTCTGCTCACAATTATACAATCAATTTTCTTGATCCCTATGATCATTGGCCAATAATTTTTTTTTTCTTGAATTGTGCCAAATTCCTCAAACAATCATTTATGCCCTATGCGCAGACCAACAATCCCAATACTATAGGATGGGTTGTAATCTTGTTCCCATAGAACTAATCCCTATGATGTTAAATACTTGAATATATCTACACATATACTTTAGAAATAACCCTTAATCTCATAAAAATACACCAAACCATTCACTGAATAACCAACACAAGAATATGAGATAAAACCCGTGAGGTAGGGTAACATCATATATTATTCCTTATGCAGGGAATGCACTCTTCAAGCAATACTTGTTTGTTATGATAACAATATTATTCACTATACTCCAATACATTTCTTACACTTATTTATATAGCATTATGTATCTTCTAGGAACATTCTAGAGAAGGAATCTTCTAGAAATCTTATTTATTATATCTAACTACCATAGTGGACCTTATTTAATAATATAGTGGACCTAGTCCACCTTACATTGAATGGCCTCCATTAATAATACAGAACCACATTCCCATTAGGTACCTCCCTAGGTACCCCATATTACCTCCCTGAGTATGCTATATTCCATCCCCATTCACATGTTTCATCTTCGAAACATGAGAATAAACCATACAATATGATCGTATAGGAAGTGTATCCAATTCGTACCAAGTATGACCATCCATCCACCATAATGGAAGATGAACATGATGTCCAACTACTTCCATTACACCCTGATCTTTCTCTGCATCGTGTCGATGTTGTCATGGGATTGGTTCTCTAGCCTCATGTCTTCCTATAGTGTTGGTGGGACTCCATGCACCTATTGATTGGCTTCCTTTCTCATTCCCTACTTGTGCATAAGTGTGTTGATTACCACACCCTTGTATTGATGATTTTTGTTTCTCGATATGATGTGGATGGTTATATACAATAACTCTAGTAATTAATTCTTTTTTCATCAAATATGCAACAAATTGTGTCTTTGATTCAATGAGTTCCTTAGCTTCCCGATTGTGTCTTTCCTATGGTTTTGTTTCATCTCCTTATGTAAACTCTGCCTCTAATTCAACTTCATATTCTTCAGTAACGTCTTTGCTTCCCTCCATAGGGCCTTATTGCTTACTAAGAGACACATCCTAAAATGTAATTTTATTTTTCTTGTACCAAATATTTAGAAACTTCTTTTGCACATTAATATTAATTGTACCAACTGAGTCGATCCATGGATATCCAAAAACAACATCCACATTATCCATATCTATAGTATGGAAATCATAATGCAATGCATATTTATCCATACTTAGATTTGAATCTTTAAAAATTTGAATCTTTAAAAATTTGAATATTTTTACCCTCAACTTGTGTTCTTTGGACACTCTTTGCAAGATATTGCAATCTATTAACGAACTGAACATTGATAAATTTTTATTCACAACTAGGGTTAATAGAAACAACTACATTTTCTTTATGAGGACAACCATGAACCTGTAATATAGAGTTTCCATGTGAAAATAAACCCTTGGTTCTTTCTTTACCCTTACTGTTGGCACACGACCACTTGTCTAAAAACACTTTTTCAAATTCTTCGTCAGAGAGTGCCATAATTTGGCTATAGTTATGTGAATTCCACCAAATGCCTGCATCACCTTGTAATTTACAATCTACCCCAGTTTTCCAATACTTTGTCCATGTTGACTTACTCTCTTTTATAAATTCTTCAATACTAGGGCCATCATATTCTCCAGTAAAATACATCTTTCTTGGAATAAATCTTCAACAAAAATTAAATCTTAAAAATAACTTAATGTGCCAATCGCGTGGCTTTTTCCGAAAAAACCATGAAAATTTGACAAATTTAAAACATTGATAACATTTCTTCCTTGACTCCATTTATGCTCATTTGTTTTTTGAAATTGAGTATTTTTCTAAGAGGAATTCAAATATCCAATTTGTTTCTAAACATTTCACTAAAAAAGGTTTGGATTTCAACTTGAAGTGCTCCATCCCCTTTTTTCCTTTAGAAAAAAAACTGCAAAAAGAACCAAAAAAATATTCTCTTATTTGGCCAAGGAAAGTGCTCTGATACCAATTGTTAGGTCCCTAATTGTAGCAGTCAACAAATATATATATCAATGAAAAAATGATTATTAGAACTGCTAAAAATATGCTAAAATTCATTTAAATGATACTATAGCTTAAGCTTGGTATAACTAGTACAACTCAAGATTGAAAGAGCAAGACTTTAACATAGATGTAAGGATTTTATAAAAAAAAATTGTAGAGACATTTTATCATCCTTATGGTTGTAGCAAACAAGTTGTTACAACAAAAACATCAGCCACCACAAATTGCAAGTAATCCACCCAAAACGCGTGTTGGAACTAGTAGAGTATAGGGGCAAATTACTACACTACTACATATTGGAAAAATTGTGATGATCTACTTGCAACGTTATGAACAAAATTGGCCATATTGTCTAAAAATAGAGGAAATTTTAAGTTTTTTTCTCCATCCTTCCCGATATAGTCGCAAGTGCGACGTACTTTTCAAATTGTCTCCCTTGTGATGCCTTCTAAAGGTCGTCTCTCTTGAGACAACATCAAATGTGTGTCACGCTTGCTATGGTGTTGAAACTAGGTCCTCCGCCCCTAATGGTCACCCACTATTTGACAAAGTGAACATTGACTTGGTCAACTATCGTCGGAATTGCGACGTTATAAAATATATAAATAGTTTTCAATTTACGGATGTTGCGACAAGTTTCTATAACAACGACGGTTCGAAAAGAGTATACGGTCTTCTTGGTGAACAAAAAACAAGTTTTTTTTCACATGTTATAATAGAAAAATATAATATATATTCTATTATACACCACCCAATTTTATAAGATAATCCTTAGTATATGTCTATAGGGAAGAATGTCAGAAAACATTAGAGGTGGGAAAAAATTCAAGAGGGTGAAATGGGTGATGGTAAATGTTATTTCCCTTGCAAAAATTGTTATACTAGACATCCCAAAATATTTTTGATAGAAACAACTAAAATAAATTGTAGAAAATATGGGTACATGGACGAGGGATCAAATGAATATCATCCCGTGGTAATTAGCTATATATATTCATTATATGTTTTAATATTGATTTTATTCTCAAAATTTTATATTGTTTTATACATGCACTAATTTATAACACAGTTTATGGATTACCATGCATGAAACATAATTGAAGATGGCATTCTTCGAATTCCTGCAGATGGTTATGCATTTAAATAAATTGTTGCAAAATGTCCAGAATTTACATATGAACCTCGTAATGTTAGGATTTCATTGATGGTGTTAACCCATTTGGAGAGCTTCGGTATGTTTACTCAGTGTGGCCTATTTTTGTTATAAACAATAACATTACTCATTGGATGTCAATAAAGAGGGAGAACATAATGTTGACAATCATTGTTCCAGGTATTTTTTTACATTAATTTTTTAGATGTAAATTTTTCATTTTTCTATTTTTTGCATAATATCTTTTATTTATTTATTTACATATATATACATACCATGGTAGTAATTTTATGTAATTTCAAACAATTAGGTAAGTACCAAGTTAAATATATGAATGTGTATATAGAGCCTCTTATCTATGAGCTACTAAATTTATGGGAGGGAATCCCTATGTTTGACATATGTAAACCAATTGGGCAGAAGAGATTTCAATGTCGTGGAATAATTTTATGGAAAATTCATGATGCCCTGGGACTAACACATTTTTTTGGTATGTGACGTTCCATATTGAACGCTTGAATAGTATATAATTAATTGAAGATACCATGCATGTTGTTTAAATAACCCCTTCATATATTAATGATTCACATCAATCCATATCTTGCACGTCTTCAAACGAAGGGTAAATTTGCATGCCCAGTTTGTGGTCCTAAGATGAAATCTTGTCAGTCAAAAAGTTTAGGAAAGGAGGTTTTTGATGAGTATAGAAACTTCCTCTCTAAGAACCATAAGTATTGTACTACTGAAAATATCATTTCAATGGGAAACAAGAGACTGAACTAGAACCACAAAGAATGACACCTCGCCTATGGAAGTTGGCATATGACAGAATTAATCCTCGAGGTATGCATTTTGTTTATGTATCGTAAATGGAATCATGTTTTTGAATTTTATTTTAATTATTCAATTTATTTTACCTTATTTGATAAATAATGTTTTGATTTTTTTTTTGCTTCACCAATGTCGTCATCATGAAGGTAGTAATAATCGGCTTCCACGAGGAATGAAATGTTATCCCACTCAAATCATGAGGTTTCCTTACTATGAGGAGCTAAAAATAGTTCATTTGTTTGATAAAATTCATATCAGGAAGAATGTGACATAAAAATTATGGTGAATCATAGATGGCAGGAGGGATAAAGAAAAATTTGTCAAAAATTGTAATGACATTCATGAAGCCAATCGTGCAACGCAAAGTGTGATATGATAAAAAAACGATGGAGACCAAAATAATCTTCCATATTTATTAACAAAGAAACAAAGAAATGGTGTAAAATAGGTCATTCAAAGAATTAAATATCCCACGGGTTTTTGTTCAAACATAAAGAATATCTTAGAGAAGAAAGGTGAATTTGGTGGGGTAAAAACACATGATTGGCATACCTTCATTAAGGTAATTAATCATTTTAGTATTCATATTTATATATTGGTCATATACAATTTTTGAGATTTTTATTTGTTTAGTTTTTAAACAAGTAACAATTTATTTTTATTGTTACAATATGTTCTACATCTATCTCTTCCAAACGAATTTTACAAGAATGTCAAACAATTCATATATGATCTTGGAAAATACATGAGGTAAGTAGCTGCAATATATATGCAAAACATTTTTTTAATTTTTTTTTGTACTTAATGACATGTGTTTTACTTGTAATGTAATATGTATTATGTTTTGTTGAAATATGTTATTTTCTTGCGTCATGATCTGTAGATGGTTGTCATTGAAAGAAATCTATGAAGATGACATAAAGTATTGGAAGAGAGAAATTCCTCGGCTAATGTGTGAAATGTAGAAGTATCTACGTCCAACATTTTTCAATGCATAAGAACACTACCTCATACACCAAGTTTAGGATATTGAAATGTGTGGACCTGTACACACAAGGTCCATGTGGATGGTGGAGGCGAACTTGAAATCATTGAAAGTTTTGGTTAGAAAAAGAGCATGTACCAAGGGTTCTGTGGTGAAGGGATATATGGTATATGAATCCATGGTGTATATTAGTCAGTATCTTCCTAAATTAGAAGAGCAAGTTATGCATGCGGTGGATTTCATTTGGGATGTGAACTCCATCAAAAAGTTTGAAGGGGAGAAACTATTGGGGAAAGGTAGAATGAAGAAAGTGAGAGGTAATTAAATTGTGGATATTTGTAATAAATATAAATTTTCATTTTTTTTCTATATATGATCATAATCATTTAATATGTATTATTTCATCATTTATTAATATTTACCATGTTTATAACTAAAATGCAATATTGGGGAATTGTGATTTTTTTATCGGTCAATTGCTCAATATTCAGATGCACTACATTTATACATTGCAAACAATCTTGACTGGATGAAGGTATGGATTGATAGATGTAAACAACATCATGGCAGTAGGTTGTCATGGAAAGAACTGTCTGAATTGGTTAGAGAATCTCATAGTAATGGAGATTTTGATGTTATGCAGAGGGAAATAGATTTATCATATTGTTTGAAATATAGAAAGAAAAGAAAATTCACCCATTTTATTCAATTATTTTATATTATATTAGGTGTGTTTATTTCATTTTATACTTTCCAAGTTATATAAATGTGTTTATTATTAATTGACAATGCATACTTTATATGTCTATAATATTTCATTTGAAACACCACAAGTGATCCAGATGGATGTCGGTGGCCTCCCACCTACTCCAACTGCCTCATTTTGGCAGTTTTCTAGTTCGGTAGTTTTTTCCTAGTTTTTGGGTCCTCGACTTCTAGGGGTGTTTTGAGGCCCTCAACAACATTTTTAGGGCTCACCACAATCAAATTCATATGTAAATAGAGTCTAATAGCAACATGTGTATTCCTCAGATAGACCTTTCCAACAGGATATCGTGCACCTAAAACAAAGATCGTATGCAAAAGTTACAACCCTGGGAAGTTCATGTACTAACTACCCAAACATGGCCTAGATGACTTTTGGCGCTTCATCTCCTAGGGTAAGGTTTTTGGATGTCTAGGGTTTTTGAAATTCTTGTTTATTGTAAAAATTCCTGGAGAGCCTCATTGTAATCATATTCTTACGAATGAGAGAAACCGTTGCATCTCTCCTCAAAGATAAGTCACCACCATTCTAGCAAGATTATTTTCCACTACATTTCATAGTTTCATTTTATTTCCTTATTGAATAGAAACTGGTTTTACTGTATATCTATTATTTTGTGTTAAGCATCCTTTCATAATAATGTGTATTCATTTTGTTCTTCTTATCAAATATAGATCATTGTTATCATATCAGTCTTCTCCTTGTCGTTCTTAATGCATGTCCCCAACGAGGTCAGGGTACAAAGAATTGGGTCTCGAGCTTGTTTCTCTTGACGAAAAAATCTCTCGCATGCCCAAGAGACCTCTCATAGCAGGAGAAAAGAAATATTTCAGGACATGATATCCCTTCAAAATGTTTCTTGAGGAATCCCTCACACAATAAAGGAACAAGATGATGAATAGTTTTGCGCAAATCCTTCAGTGACTACCAACAAGTGATGCATATTCCTCAAACAGAGGCTCTGCCCCCTTCAAGGTACAAGTCAAGTTTGATATTCCTACATTTGAAGGTTAGATAGATGCATATGTTGTAGACAAATGGTTGAATCTGCTAGAAGGGTATTTCTATGTCCATAACTTCTTGAATAGAGAAAAGATTACTTTTTCACTCCTCAAAGTCATTCCCCATGTCAAATATTGGTGGGAAACTTTCTGTGAGGAGAAGGAAATAGAGGAACCATCATTATTTATAGTTGTGGTCACCTAGGAATCATTTAAGGATGTCATTAAGAAAAAATACTACCCTGTTGGAATTTATGACGAATTGTATACAAAATGGACCACATTGCGTCAGGAAAGAGACCAAGCAATGCTTGAGTTCAAAAATATCTTCCATAGCTTGTGCACCAAGATGGGTATAAAATATTATGAGTGACATATGGTTCTCAAGTATCGCAATGATCTGCATAGATACATCCAGGACAAAGTGGATTTTTTGTACATCTCATCCTTGGGTGCGGCCTACTTGTATACTGTCAAAATCGAGCAGAAGCTCAAACAAAAGATGCGGAAATTTGGGCTTGGGAACCCCTCACAAAAAAAGACAAGAAAGGGTGTCCCCAACCCACAGAACAAAGGGAAGAGCAAATATGGAATGCCTCAAGAGATCTATTCCAATCCACAATCAAAGAAGGACATCGAAAATATGAAGAAAGATACTAGGAGGTAGTCTGACTTCCATAAGAGCCCCTGGCATAACATTGTTGATTGTCGCTCAAAGAAGTCACTGATGGCTGAGGCAAAAGACTATGAATCAGATGTAGGTTCTGAATCTGAGTCAGAACCAAAAAGGGGAAAAACGATCATTGATGTATAACCCAGTGCTATCGTTGCTACCACCAATCTCCATCCTAGTGAACCAGACGAGCTAGAGGAAGGTGAGCTCCTTTTCCATTCACAGATGTGGGTGAAGGATACCTTGTTTCACTTCATCGTTGATAAAAATAGCTAGAAGAACCTCATCTCAATAGAGGTTATCAAGTGACTCTCCCTGTCGACAACACCACACTCGCAAACCTACACCATCGAATGGCTCTGCCAAGGAAGCAACATCCATGTCAGCCAACAATGTTGTCTATCATACAACATCAAGCCCTTCAAAGATGAGGTATTGTGGGATGTTTCCCATATCGATGTTTGTAATGTTATTTTGGGCCAACCATATTTATGGAAATTCCATGTTGTATATGCATCTAGGCCTTGTTAGTGTTATTATTACTTTGAACAAGAAATTGTATAGGATACCCGAGGCAGTCCCACCTAGTGTTATATCCTTGATATCTACCAAGAAATGCAGGAAGGTCATATCTCATATGGGGAATTTTTCCTTCTTCATGCTTCTCTCTCTGAATGAGTGAAAGATCACAACCACATCCAGGGTCTCTACAACCAACCTCTCCATACAACAGAATAAAGTGGATAAGGTCGTGGAATCATACTCGGATATATTTTCCTCACCTATCGGGGTACCTCTGCACTTTCAGGTCAATCACCCCATCGATATGACCCCCGGTGCACCGCTTCCCAACGGATCAATCTACCACCACTCTCTTTTAGAGAATGAGGAGGTAAAGAGGAAGATCCAAGAAATATTGCACAAGGCACACATCTGTCCCAGCTCATCACCTTGTGGGATCCCAATATATTGGTACAGAAGAAAAATGGAACCTGGCAACTCTACATTGATTACCAGGCCCTGAATAAAATCACAGTAAAAAAATGATACTCGATTCCCCGAATAGACGACCTCCTTGATCATATCACGGGGGGGAAATACTTCAGTGATATTAATCTGATGTCAAGCTACCACCAGGTATCGATAGAATAGATAGATATATGGAATATTGCCTTCAAGTCAAAGGAAGGTCTTTTTGAATGGTCGGTCATGCCCTTTGTCTTGAAAAATCCTCTAGCCATTTTCATTAGGATGATGGATGATATCCTGTGACCATTCACCAATAATTTTGTAGTGGTGTATCTGGATGACATTATCATTTAAAATAAGATTTAGGAAGAACACTTGTAGCATATTCAACAGGTTTTGCACACCCTGCGGCAGCACAAGATATACGCCAACTTGGAAAAATTCTCCTTTGACATGGACAAGGTCCATTCCCTGGGATACATTATTGATCAACATAGTGTACATGTGGATCCAGCCAAGATCCAAGTTATGCGTGATTAGCTAGCCCCGACCACACTAACTAAGCTTCAGAGCTTCTTGGGCGTTGCCAATTTATACTACAGGTTCATGCTGGGATTATCCCATATTGCATGGGCCCTCATCCAAGTAACCATGGGTGGTGGCAAGGTTAAATTTGTGTGGGGCCAGTCCCAACAACAAGAATTCGATGATTTGAAGTAGCGCTTGTGCTCATCCCCAACACTTTCACTATCGTACCTACAACAACCCATTGAGATTGATACATATGCTTCAGACTATGTTGTGGTGTCGTTCTCACTTAGCACAGACACCTCGTGGCCTTTCATTGTGATACACTATCAGATGTTGTTTGTAAGTACCCTAATTATGACAAAGAAATGTACTCCATTCTACAAGCCTTTCATCAATGGAAAAATTACATTCTTGGGAAGGAAACAGTCATCCACACTGATCATAAGCCACTATAGTTCATGCAGACACAAGGCAGATTGAAAAATGACCACCATCAGAAGTGGTCCACACACTTGCATAAATTCCACCTCAACATCAAGTATAAAATAGGAAGCATTAATCGCGTTGTTGATTGAATCAACAAACCTCCATTTGTGACACTCATCACAGTGCTAGAATCTTGCGGCCATGGGACCTATGGATGGCCCCAACTCTATGAGACAAACCCAAACTTTACCACCACCTACCAAATGTTTAGTGCAAATGAAGTTGTCTCTAATTTCCATCTTCACGATGGGTTGTTGTGTCGTCTAGGCCATATCTATGTTCCATAAAGTGAGTGATCGAAGATTATTTAGGAATCCCACTATAGTTAGGTGGCAGGACACTTCGACGTCAAAAATACAACGATAATGTTGCAGAAACATGTTTACTGGCCAAAACTTTGATAGGATGTCAGCAAGTATATTAGGTCTTGCACTCCCTTCGTTGTTTCTAGACTAACCACTAAGAAATAGGGCATGTACACCCCTTTTCCTACTCCTTTTAGGCCATGGGAATCCATCTCCATGGACTACATGTCAGGCCTCCCACCCGCCAAGTAGGGAAATTACTGTGTTTTTGTGGTTGTTGATCACTTTTCTAAGATGGCAATTATGGCCACCTGTAAGAAGAGAATCACAACAGAGGCCACTTACAAGCTCTTCTTTGAATGAGTATGGGTACATTTTGGAATCCCAAAAACCATTGTCTCATATTGGGACAATCGATTTCTCAGCACATTATGTTCGAGCCTCTGGTCACTATTGGACACCAAGCTCAACAAATCCACGGTCTTCCAACCCCAGACAGATGGACAAATCAAGGTCGTAAATGGAATGATCATGCATATCCTATGCATGTATAATTCCAAGAACCCTCAAATATGGGATGAGAGTCTTCCCTATGTCCAACATAGCTACAATCAAGACTTGCATAGCTCAATTGGCCACATCACCTTTCAGGTGGGGTTGGGATTCCAACCATTGGGTCCCATAGATGTTGTGCTACACCTTGTGGTCACCTTGACCAAATCATATCCTACTCCAATTGAATATGGGAAATAAATCTGGTTCATTGATTGGATCGATCACATTGGTCAACAGGTTCAAATATCCTACAAAATTCCAATGACAAGTACAAGCAACGCCATGATCAACATCAGGTTCCACATAAGTTTTAGGTGGACGACAAAGTTTGGTTTCATTTGTAGAAAAAAATGCCTTACCGGACCCCATTGAAAGCTTCTCCCACTTTTTTATGCATTGATAAATCTTTTGAGCTCAACATTTCTCCTTTCCTTGGCCTACAGCTAGTGTTCAATGTGGATCTCCTTCAACCTTCTTTCCCACCATTATTAGACACCTTAGAGATAGAAGAGTAGTTGAAACCAATATAGCTCAATCCAAACTACATACAACAAGAATCCAATGATCATATTATGGAAAAACAGGTCAAGGGCACTCTCTAGCAAAGGATCTAGTTTTATCAAGTTGTCAAAGTAGGGAAATTCCTACACCAAGGCAATTGGCTCACCTGGGGCCAAATTTAGTAGAAATTTCCTCATCTAATGGGGGAAATCAAATCAATGGATACCATTGCTTCCTTAGGGTTTAGGATTGATACAGATGGATTTTTGTGGCCTCCCACCTATTCCAACTAACTCATTTTGGTAGTTTTCTAGCTCGACAGTGTTTTCCTAGTTTTTGGGTTCCTGACTTCTGGGGCTGTTTTAAGGCCCTAAACAATGTTATTAGGGCTAGCCACAATTATATTATAGTTGGCTTCAAATTGTTATAGAAATGTGTGTATTCCTCTGATAGACCTTTCCAACGGGCTATCATGCACCTAAAACAGAGATCGTATGCAAAAGTTACGACCCCAAGAAGTTGATGTACTAACTTACCAAAATGGGTCCCACCTGACTGTTGGTGCTTCATCTCCTAGGGTTAGGTTTTTGGATTTCTAGGGGTTTTGAAATTCTTGTTTATTGTAAAAATACCTAGATATCCTCATTGTAATCATCTTCTTGTGAATGAGTGAAACCATCACATCCCTCCTCAGAGATAAGCCACCACCATTCTAGCAAGCTTGTTTTCGGCTGCATTTTACAATTTCAACTTATTTCCTTATTGAATAGAAACTAGTTTTATTGTATATCTATTATTCTTTGTTAAGAATATTTTGATAATAAAATGTATTCATTTCGTTCTTCTCATAAAATCCATATCAACAAGGCTATGTGTGCAATGACCATAAATTTAGTATAAAACAGTTGTATGAAACCAGGAAAACTTTTGATAGTGGGATAACTGCAATATTCCAGGTCACTAATTTTTCCTCCGGGAGAGACAGACGTCCTTGAGAATACAAAAATAGAAAATATGGGTTTTTGAATGATATAATTGAGTGTGACTTTAATTACTTCAAATTAGTTTTGTTCGATGTCAAATGGTATAAGTTATGAATGCATGAACATGATGAGGAAAGAACCATTATTCAACATGCCAATGGATTTCCGATGATTAAAACAACATTTTTTGAAAACGAAAATGACTGTTATGTTTTTCCAAGTCAATGTGAACAATTCTTTTACTCAAAGTTTCCAGGTAAGAGGGATTGGTCATTTTTTGTTACATATGATACAAGAGTGATGCAGGAGCATCATCGTCATCATTCAAAGAAGATGAGTGGAGGATAGCTCAACATCTAGCACATGTTTTAAAAGTTTGATCCGGGAGATCAAAAAGTGCTCCAAAATCAAAGTGTTCGAAAGTGCTCAAAAATGGTTTCATTGCATATATATTGGCCTCACAATCCCAATGCAACTTGAACAAGATCAAATAGAGTTCATATGGAAAAGTTATGGTGTTTTGTTCATTTTCCCCAACAGGAAAAATTTTTGTTGATTGTGCAGTCCATATAGGATGATGTGGTAGATGACTATATAGTTCATACAACCGTACAACTGAAGTGGTAAGGACACATCTTATGTATGATTAGGCAGGTGACTAGGTAGGTGGCATGTCAGAGTGATGACGTGAACCAATGGATGATTGACATGTGGGAGAGAACTCGTGGATATGTGGGCCAATGGAAGGGTACGACATGGCCCACTCAGCAACTACCATGTGCCACCCCACTGGTCTGTAAAAGGTTGGTTGGAATCCATGGGGGTCGAACCCATGACCTTCGAGTGGATGGACGAGTGCATAGGCCAGACTCACCAGTCCGCCTATGGGGTGGTTCTTACACTATAATGGCATTGATTCCTTTTGAGTTAGCATTGGGGAGGAGTTGACAGTTGGGTTGGGGCTTATCCCCAACCCATGGTTCTAGGAAAGAACAACCACCATCGATAATCAATGGAGGAACTGTCATAGGTTCGACCAAAGCGGGGGTTGGAAGTTATCCCCATGACATGACCACGTGGGCCATGCGACCCAACCCTTTGCAATCAGGTGCTAAACATCTGGTAATCGCATGACAAATTTGCCAATGATCTAGAACACGCGTGGTGAGCCAGGTTTGGGTGCATGTGAGCCAGGTTTTGGAGGATGTGTGCATTTTGGAGGATTTTTTGGCTGTAGGAGAGGGAGAAACTTCTAGGATGAACAACTTCTTCATTTTTTGACCAAACCAGGTGTAGAAAAATCCTATACATGGTTGGAAGTTGGACTAGGATATGTATCCCATGAGAGGGGTGAACTCCTTTTTTATTTGTTGTGTTATGTGTGTTATTTGATGGTTCTTATCTCTATTAATTTCTACAAAATTTTGTTGTTAATTTAAAGAAAAGAATATATGTTATTTCAAATTGATCAATTTCCAAAGTCACATAAAAATTACACTTTCATTTTTCACAAACTTGAATTTTAGATCAATTTGGTATCATATCTAAGGTTATGATGAAGGTTTTATTTGTTTGCAAGTGTTTTTTCTGATGCTTACAAGGTTGAAGATTACAAGAGGAGAAGGAAAACTTGTGGAGCCAAGTTCTCAGCTTTCAAGAAGGAGAACTATTCATTCACCTCAATTTTCAAGGAGACATTCACCAAGTATGGCTCATGAGGAGAGTCATGAAACCCTCACTTCATATGAAGAAACTTTCAGAAAAAACTTCTTTTATATGACATAAATGGTGAATGGTTTATATGAAGAGAGGAATGCAAGGTTACAAGGAGAGAGCTCAAATCCTCCAAAAGGTAATGAAGGTAATGGTGATAAGTCTCTAAAAGGTGATCGAGGGAATGATTGCACTCCACCTCCTTCATCCCCATCTTCAACATCTTCTACCCTTTCACAACCATCTACAAGTTCTCCAAAGGAACATGGTAAACCTCTTTTTCTTAAGCTTGATATTAAGTTTGAATTTCCTATGTGCAATGGGGAGGTAAATGTTGAGAGATTGGATAATTGGGTTCATTAGATTGAAGTGTATTGCAAGATACAAACAATTCCAAGATGATGAAACCAAGATTCAACTTTCTTCTCTTAGATTGGAAGGTGAAACACTCATTTTGTGGGAAGAAAAAACTCAAGAGGGCATGAAGAAACATGGTAAAGTTTTATCCTCTTGGAATGATTTTTTTGTTGCAATAAGAAGGAAATTTTAGCCATTATCATACATTAAGAAAGCTACTATGGATTGGAAAAACTTTAAGCAAGCTAAAGGGAAAAAATTGCAAAGCTATACTCAAGAATTTAGAAAAATATCTTTGATTTTGGGTATAGATTTATCCTCTCAAGATACTCTCCTCAAATATATTGGAGGATTGCATAGTTATTTGAGACAAGAAATTATCATGTTTAACTCAACAAAACTAGCTGAATTTTGTGTACATGAAACACATTTAGAAGTAAGAGGGAAGAATGATCCTCAAGAGGAAAGAAAGAAGCCATTTAATAATGGGGACAAAGGAAACGGGAAATTCAAAGGAAAAGGAAAGAAGAATGCTTCAGTCAAGAAAGAGGGATACACAATCTCATGTAAACACTGCTCAAATGAAGGTTGTGATGAAGACCACTGTTGGAAACTTCATCCTGAAAAGAGACCAAAAAACTTCAACAATAAAGGGAAACCAAAGACTACTGCAACTACACAAAATGATTTAGGATCTGATTCTGGAGATGAAACTAAGATCACAACCATGGGTTTTAAAGGTAAGGACTCTATTTCTAGTACTAGTTCTTCAAGTAGTAGCATCAATGAAACTAAACATGAAAAAGAAAGAATAGAGATTTTCCACATAAGGGTTAATTCAAAGTATACCAAGATAGATACACTATTTGATGGTGGTTCACAAGAAAACCTCATTTCTAAGGACATTATCAAGAAATTGAATTTGGAAACAACTCCTCATCCTAAGCCATATCCGTTATGTTGGATATGTGACAATGTAAAAATGCATGTGAGTAAAAGATGTAAACTAAGATTTGATATCACTGCAAAATTTATAGATGAGGTAGAGCTTGATGTCATTCCATTGGATGTTTTTGGTATTGTTTTGGGAATTCCATATTTATATTATAGGAGAGCCATATTTCATCATCATCAGAACAAATATCATTTGTTCAAAAATGGATTTGAGTACATTGTTAGAGCACATACCAAGAATTTGAATTTGTCACTTGTGAATGTTGGACAAATGAAGAGGTTAGTGAATGTGATGCAGGAGCATCATTGGCAAGCATGCAGAGGAAGGAACACTCAACACGTGTGATTTCTTCCATAAATTCAACGTTGATAGTTGCAACCGATTTTGAAATCCGCCTTCACTCAGCGCCAAAATTCACCTTTGGAGGCATGCTTGAACCGATGCCAAATTTTACCCTTTGAGGCACCTTTTGAAAATTGTAAACAGAGCAGGAGTTTCCACTTCGGCTCTAGAATGAGACTGAACTAAGATAGCGTAGGATGAATCTTAGAGTAGGAAAGTAGCCAAGGGAAACCCTAGAAACATCTTTGAGTTATGTAGAAGTTTACACAACCAGTTAGGGAGGGCTGAAATAGAGAGAGAAACGAGCAGTAAGAGCGAACTGCAAGTTAGTAGGAGATCTCAATCTTTTGAGTCACTATATATTTGAATGTATTGTGCAGCTAGTGGGCACTTGTGAATATAATAGGATGGAAAATTGACCCAAATGTATGGAGTTTGGACTGTGTACATTTTCTTGTTATTTTATGTTTTCATGAACAAGTGGATGGAACTGTGAATTTTCCCAGTTTCAATTGTTTCTCTTCATTGGGAGCTCTACAAGGTGTGCATTGAGCCAGAGAGGAATACTGTGGATCTAAGTTATTGAAATCCCTGAGATGCAAGGAGTGCGCAAGAGATCAAAGTCTGAACCAGACAAAGTTGTGGAGTGATAACACTTCGGAAGGTGTTGTTGAGACCAGGAATTCATTCCCTAGAAGGAACGAAGGTTGAGTCGTCATAGAATTAGAAAATATCCTAAGTTGGAATCGAGTAGAAAGCTCAGGAGGAAGAATGCCATCTAGAGTTGGATCATTGTGGAAATTATCATGGATCGTCTGATTGGAAGAAGGAGCGCAGACTTTAATCTTGTGTAGATCCAGGTGAGGGGAGTTCAAAGATCTGAACGGACGGTGGAGTATCCTTGAGGAGGAACACAGAAATCTCGCTGACCATTGGATCAAGTGGAGCTACAAGGAGGTTAGCGGTGAGAGTTTCACGATGCCCATTTCAGTATTTTGGGTACCACGATTTGGAAAGATAGAGACTCTTGTCTTTCAAAATCCTGAACTGTGAAATCGCAAAATCGCGATTCGACTGGAACCGTCGATCCTAGGGGTTGTTGTGAGTCGTTGATTGAATGCTAGGATATTTCGGCATTTCGACGTTTTGGCAATTAGGGGTTCCAAGGGGCAGAGATATCCCTTGTGATCGGATTTCCCGAAATCGTGAAACTCGAAGTCATGATTCAAAAAAGATGGAGGATAAGGAGCTGGGACATTTCGGATTTTCGGCGATCGAAGATTTCAAGGAACAAGGATACTCCTTGTGTCCTGATTTCGCAAAACGTGAAATCCTGAAGGAACAAATGTCAAGACATTGTGGCATTTCGACATTTCTTCCACCGAGGGTTCCAAGGGGCAGAGATATCCCTTGTAACCAGATTTCTTGAAATCATGAAACCCGAAGTCACAATTCACAAAAACCTGAAGGGATAGGTGTTGGAGCATTTCGACAATTTTCCATTTCAGCATTTTGGCCACCAAAGGTTCGAAAGGGGAAAGGAGGGACCCTTGCATCACAATTCCCCAGATCACGAAAACCCAAAAGAGCGAATGCCAAGCCAGTTCAGCATTTTGTGAACTGATATTTCGAAAGACAAAGAACAGGGGAGCACTTGCATTGCGATTCCCTGAATCAAAAAAGTCAATATCACTTTGGTGTTAAGAGCGTGGAAATAGAGCTATGGTCACGTGGATGGAGGCTAAGGGAGGAGCCAAAGCCCATTAAGCTCTTTTCGACATTTCAGGACCTAGGAGGTTGAAGGACCAAGAATCGTCTGCCGTCAGAATCACGAAAATCGTGAATTCTGAAATCCCGAAAAGCAGAATGTGGTCACGAGTAGATTTCATCATTTCAGGGTTCGGGTGTTAGAGAGACCAGGAGTCAGGAGACGTGGAATCCCAGCTCACAAAATCGCAAAACCATGAAATGTGAAAAAGAGGCATGCGTAGATTTTCTCAAGACTTGTACTAGAGGATGAAGGGACCTGTGGATCCGTCCAAAGGATTCCAGTAGAAGCTGAAGGGCCATTTCGACTCAGGGAAGAGAATGATCTGGAGAGCAGGAGGTCACAGAACCCTACTAAAGTAGGGGGGGCACTTCATCAGGTGGTATTAGAGCCTCATTTTTTCATCTGTAGACTTCAGGCGAAGGAGGAAAAGAAGGAGACAGATAACTTAGAGTTGTACTCTGTGTGTGACATATAGTCGACATAATGTCGCCAAGAAGACGAGAGCCGCCTTTAGCCAACCATGCTATAGAGAGGGAGATGCGAGAGCTTCATGCCCGATTGGAAACAATGGAAGTAGCGCAGATAAGAGCACCTGACGTAGGGGATGTCAGTGATGCAGAAAGTGAAGAGGTTGAGGTTGAAAAAGCTGTAGAAGAATGTTTGTTGAGAGCAGTTGCCAGGTTGGGAGGCAGAGCTAATATAGAGGTCCCCATGTATGAGGAAAATATAGATGCTAAAGAACTATTGGACTGGATAAGGTCCATGGACAAACACTTCGACTATGAAGATGTCAATGAGGAGAAGAAGGTGAAGCGAGAAGTCACCCAGCTAAAAGGGCATGCAACACTGTGGTGGAACAAACTGGAGGCTGAGAGGAGAAGTAAAGGAAAACAGAGGATAAAGAGTTGGGACAGGATGGTAGCCAAACTGGAAGATAAGTTCATACCCAAATTCTACCAGATCAATCTGTTGAGGAAGCTATAGAAGCTGAGATAGAAAGGGATGACAGTCAAGGAGTACACCAAGGAGTTCTGATGGCTGAACATCAGAACTGGACAAAGGGAGACAGACGAAGAAAGAGTCTCCAAATATATAAATGGCTTGAGATATGAGATCCAGGACAAGCTTAGCATGATGTCAGTAAGGACTATGGAAGATGCTTATCAGTTTGCACTGAAGGCAAAGGAGAAGTTGGCCAGAAAATAGAACCAGTGAGGAAGAGGTAAAAGCTTGGTCCCAAGAAAAATCAAGGGATTTAATCGTGACAGAGCACAATTGTCTAAGGACGAGGCTGAGAAACCACACAATCACTCGGAATGCGGAGGAAGTTCACAAGGAAGACAGAGTGGTGGAAGAAACTCTTCTAGAGGAAGAGGTAGAGGACGAGTAAGGTGCTATAACTATGGAAAGATAGGGTACATGTCTTGGGAATGTTCCGAGAAGAAGAAGGAAGGAGGATAAGATCACATTTTAGAAGCACAATGAAGAGATGTTGAGGCAGAAGGATCGGAATATGGAGCATCCCTGATGTTGAGAAAAGTTCTCTTAAAACCAGAGGCAGAAATTGAAAAGCCAGTGCAGAGAAATAGTCTCTTCAGGACAGCTTGCAAGACTAAGGATAAAGTATGCAAGGTAATTATTGACAGTGGGAATACTGACAACCTAGTATCCACAGAGATGGTGGAGAAATTGGAGCTGAATAAAACTGCACATCCAAGGCCATACAAAGTCTCATGGCTGCAAAAAGGCCACCAGGTAATGATCCCTAAACAATGCCTGGTTGAAATTAAAATAGGAGGATATATAGATGAAATCCTATGTGATGTAATTCCCATGGATGAATGCCACATTCTGTTGGGAAGATCATGGAAGTTTGACAGAATTGTCATTCACAATGGAAGAAGGAATACATATACATTGGAGAAGAATGGTAGGACGCATATGTTGCTGCCAATGGAGGAGAAGAGAGCGAAGGAGGAAGCCAACACAAGCATACTTCTCATGAGCAGGAAGGAACTCCTAAAAGAAGTCAAGGAAAAAGAGGAGATTTAGTTTGTTGTGGTGAGGAATCCCAGAGTCATCCTTACAAGTACATCAGTGAATGACCTACCTGAAGAAGTTCAGGAGATGCTGGATAATTTTGTTGATATAGTGGTGGATGAGCTGCCAAAATCATTACCACCCATCAGGAGTATCATTCATCATATTGACTTGATACTAGGAGCAAGCCTTCCAAACAAGGCAACGTACATATTAACACCTTGAGAAAATGAGGAGGTGAAGAACCAAATCCAAGAGTTGTTGGATAAGGGCTTAGTCAGAGAAAGTTTGAGCCCATGTGCAGTACCAACTGTGTTAAGCCCAAAGAAAGATGGAGGATGGAGAATGTGCATAGACTCGAGAGCCATCAACAAGATCACTATCAGGTATAGATTCCCTTTACCAAGAATGGATGATTTAATGGATTGTTTAAGTGGAGCAAATTTTTTTTCTAAGATAGATTTGAAAAGTGGATATCACCATATCAGGATGAGATAAGGTGATGAATGGAAAACAACCTTTAAGATGAATGAAGGCCTATATGAGTGGCTAGTTATGCCATTTGGATTAATGAATGCCCCAAGCACTTTTATGAGGCTGATGAACGAAATTATAAAAGATTTCATTGGCAAGTTCGTGGTTGTATATCTGGACGATATACTGATCTTTAGCAAGACTAAAGAGGAGCATTTGAGACACCTAACGCTAGTAATGAGGAGGCTACAACAGGAGAAGTTGCTGATCAATTTGAAGAAATCCTCTTTTATGAAGACAGAACTCATTTATTTGGGTTTCGTGATCTCTTCAAATGAATTGAAGATGGATCCAAAGAAGGTGAAAGCGATCATAGAATAGTCGTCACCAAGGAACATGTTCGAGGTAAGGAGCTTTCATGGTTTAGCAAGTTTTTATATAAAGTTTATTAGAGACTTTAGTGGGATTTGTGCACCCATGATGGATACAGTGAAGAAGTGGCACAAGTCTTTTAAATGGACAGAGGAGGCCGAAAGGAGCTTCAATATACTAAAGGAGAAGATAATAGAATGACCAATTCTGGTCTTGCCAAATTTCGAAAAGATATTCCAGGTAAGATGTGACGCAAGTGGAGTTGCAATAAGAGCAGTTCTGAGTCAGGACAATCGACCTTTTGCCTATTTTAGCGAGAAGCTGAATGAGACTAAGATGAAATACTCCACATATGACAAGGATTTTTATGCCATAATTCAAACATTGAAGAAGTGGAGGCATTATCTTGTCCCGCAAGAGTTTCTATTGTACAACAATAACCAAGATTTACAATTCATATCTTGAAAAGAGAAACTGAATCAGAGACATGCAAAATGGGTTGAATTTATGAAAAATTTCACTTTTTTCATAAAGCATATTGCTGGGAATACTAACAAGATTGTTTATTTGTTAAGCAGGAGATGTTTAATTCTGCAGGAATTACAGGTGAAGACCTTGGGGTTTGAACACCTTAAGGATATGTATTGTGACGATACAAATTTCAAGGAGGCCTATGAAGCATGTACACGCCCTGTACTGAGAGATGAGAGTCAGTGGATAGAGTATATGGTTCAAGAAGGATTGTTGTTCAGAGGAAATCAATTGTGCATACCAAGATGCTCAATGAGGGACAATCTTCTGAAGGAGAAGCATAGTGGAGGATTGGCTGGACATTTCGGCCATGATAAAATGTTTGCACGATTGAACAAATCATACTATTGGCCAGGTATGAGAACAAATGTGATACATTTGGTGAACAGATGTAGAATTTTCCAACATGCAAAGGGGAAAACATAGAACACTGGATTGTATCAACCATTGCTAATACCAAAGAGGCCCTGGGATGCAATAAGCATGGATTTTGTGTTGGTATTTTCAATGAAACAAAAAGGATTTGATTCCATATTTGTGGTGGTGGATAGATTTTCAAAGATGGCACATTTCATCCCATGCCATAAGACCAATGATGCAACACATGTTGCAAATCTATTTTTCAGAGAAGTTGTGAGACTTCACGGCCTACCCAGGAGCATTGTCTCAGACAGAGACACAAAATTTGTTGGTCACTTTTGGAGGACATTGTGGAAGAAGATGGGGACATATTTTTCCTTCAACTCAGCTTATCACCCGTAGATAGATGGGCAGATTGAGGTGGTAAATAGAATTTTGGGAAACTTATTGAGAAGCCTAGTTACTAAACATCATAACCAATGGGATCAGATTCTGCCACAAGAAGAATTTGCATACAATGACTCACCAAACAGGAGTACTGGAAGGATTCCATTCCAAATACTCTATGGAATGCAACCCATGGGAGTGTCTAAGTTAAGGGACTTGGAACAGGGAGAGATAAGAAGCGTTGGAGCAGAGGATTTTGCTATTGAAATGCAGAGACTCCATAGTCAGATCAAAGACCAATTACAGATTTCTAACTGGAAATA
Source organism: Picea glauca (assembly GCA_000966675.3). Taxonomy (NCBI): domain Eukaryota; kingdom Viridiplantae; phylum Streptophyta; class Pinopsida; order Pinales; family Pinaceae; genus Picea; species Picea glauca. Next base: position 706,819 of record JZKD02S1843718.1, read on the forward strand.
TAAGCACAAAGTTGATCATCATCATAGGGAACTTCAATTTGAAGTGGGAGATCAGGTTTTAGCACATATCAAGAAGGAAAGGTTCCCTAGGGGAACATATAACAAATTGAAGATGAAGAAGATATGACCCTGTAAGATCTTGAGGAAGTTTGATGCAAATTCCTATGAGATCGAAATGCCAGATGGTATTGGCATCTCACCCATATTCAATGTTTCAGACCTATACCCTTACAAGAAAAATGACACAGAAGGGTCAGAAGATGAAGGAAAGATTCAGTGGGAGAAACAGATGCATGTGGCAGAAAAGCCGCAGATGGAGAAATTTTTTGATCAGACGATTGGAAAAAAGACCAGGAGGAAGACTTATTTTGAGTATCTGGTCAAATGGAAGGGACACCCAATAGAAGATGTTAGTTGTGAAAACGAAGCTGCTATCCAAAAGAAGGGAAAATTACTAGAGGATCACATGGACAGGAGTCCATGAATTTTTGTCAAGGGGAGTATGATGCAGGAGCATTGTTGGAAAGCACGCAGAGGTAGGACCACTCAACATGTGTGATTTCTTCCAGAAATTCAACATTGACAATTGCAACCGATTTTGAAATCAGCCTTCACTCAGTGTCGGAATTCACCTTTGGATGCACGCTTGAACCGATGTTGAATTTTACCCTTTGAGGCATGTTTTGAAAATTGTAAACAGAGAAGGAGTTTCCACTTCGGCTCTAGCATGCAACAGAACTAAGATAGCGTCGGATGAATCTTAGAGTAGGCAAGTAGCCAGGGGAAAGCCTAGAAACATCTTTGAGTTATGTAGAAGTTTACACACCCAGTTAGGGAGGGCTGAAATACAGAGAGAAATGAGCGGTAAGAGAGAACTAGGAGTTAGTAGGAGATCTCAATATTTTGAGTGCCTATAATTTTGAATGTATTGTGCAGCCAGTGGGAACTTGTGAATATAATAAAATGGAAAATTGACCCAAATGTATGGTGTTTGGACTGTGTGCATTTTCCTGTTATTTTCTATTTTCATGAACAAGTGGATGGAACTGTGAATTTTCCCAGTTTCAATTGTTTCTCTTCGTTGGGAGCTATGCAAGGTGTGCATTGAGCCAGAGAGGAGTTGTTAAGGTCCTAACCCGCACATAGGTAGATCAATGTATTCAGATGTAATAAAGGTCAATATTAATAAGAACTTTCAATAAAATAGAATAAGGCGGATGTAAGAAGGCCTAATAGAATCTTCCGCTTCTAGAAGGATCTTCCTCTAGATGCTTCTCTTAATAGACATATTTAGTATAAATAAGGGTCAAGGGTATGAAAACCCTAGCTTGGAGATTATTGTA
>JZKD02S1843718.1:718782-729821 GCA_000966675.3 Picea glauca
AGGGTATGAAAACCATAGCTTGGAGATTATTGTAACAGAGCGCTGCTCGACTGGAGGTTGCCCCCTCGAAGAGGCCTGTGAACATTGCTATCTGAATCAAAGTGTTCTTTCTGTTATTATTTCGTATATCATTTCTGTGTATTGTGAAGATTATGCTGGATATTTTATTGTTATTCTGTCATTTCTAGCATTTCATTTCTTTTTTGCATATTTTATATATCTGGTATCTTGCAAGTGGTATCAGTGCACTTTCCTTGGCAGAAATTGTGGGTATTTTTTTTTCAGGGTAGAGACGTATTCTGGCATCTTTAAGCCATAGAGATCTGTCGTTACGCGCATAAACCTGCGGTTGAGGGATTCATACATGCAGGAAATACAAGTGGTTCTTAAGTGCACATCTATTGGCCACCCTTGTAACCCCTGTTGGTACCCCTTCGAGTGGTAGCACATCAGACAACACCTGTGTACAGATCGGCCTAGATTTCCTTAAGCCCTCTGTAGATAAACCTATCGGTCGCCGGACTGCTATAGTGTCACCGAGAACAACACTCGGGAAGATACTCTCTAGTACCTGGGTAGTTGGGTAGTACGGATAAGGGTACGGTCTATCCTCCTTAGTTAGTGCCCTGAGATATTTGGCCGAGTACTATTGTTGGACCCCGTACGTATATCAGAGAGCTATAGCACAGGGAAAACCCTTGTCTGTAGAACCCTTGAATACCTAACCCTTGGGGAACATAAAAACAACATAAACAAATTAAACAACCGAGATATATTAACCAACATCTGTATTTGGGTTGCTAAGTAAATACTCTCTGGTTCAGAATTTGGGGATTTCAGCACTGCAACATTCTTCAGACCAAAGCATAACCCCGCAGCTGTAAAAAAAAACAAGTCTGGAATTTTTTTCACCATTATTTTAGACCTATTCCATTAGATTCATCTCTTCGCCCTTATCACTTTCATCCATATCATTTTTCTGCAAAAATTTCTGACCCCGCTCGCACCCTTTTCAGTTCACCCAATTTTTCACCATTATTTGAGACCTATTCCATTAGATTCACCTCTTCTCCCTTATCACTTTTATCCATATCATTTTTATGCAAAACTTTCTGACCCCGCCCGCTCCCTTTTCAGTCCACCCGTCATCATGGCCCATACCCGTAACCAAGAACTAGAGTCTCGCTTCAACACCCTGCAATTTGGTTTACTTGAGACCCAACAAGAAGTGCAACAACTGAGTGCTACTATTTCCTCCCGTGATGCCTCCATGAATGCATCCGCAAATGTAGCCGTGCAGTCCGCAATGGCGGAAGTCAAACATGAACTGACCACCCATCTTGAATCTATCTTTTCCATACTCTGCAACAAACTCAAGCTCCCTACCGATGACTCTTTTCCTGATGCACATAAAAAGACTGAAGGTGAAACTTCTTCCCATTCCTTTCAACCCCATCACTTTCAAAGGGACATACACCTTCTGCAGGTGGATGTAACCAAGTTTGATGGCTCGGATCCCACTAGTTGGGTCACACAAATGGAACATTATTTCTCTCTTTACAACATTATAGATGACTTGGCCAAACTCTGGTATGGTGTTCTCCATATCGATCAAGAATGCAGGCAATGGTGGCAATGGAGAAAAAATTCCCATCAAGGGTATAATTCTTGGACCCAATTTGTTGCTGAGCTTTATGAACGCTTTGACACGGACACCAACCATTTGGGCCATTTGACAAAATTGAAGCAATCAGGCACAGTCGAAGACTTCATAGCTACATTTGGGCGTCTGGATTTTTAAACAGAGGGCATGACTGATGCTTTCTTTCGAGAGTGTTTTATCAGTGGCCTCAAGGAGGAGATTCAGGCCCATGTCGTCATGGCTCGACCTACGACTTGGGTGGAGGCTACCAAAAAAGATAAAGAAGCACAACAAATTCCTCAAATGCAAGGAGTACGCGGGAGATTGAAGTCTGAACCAGACAAAGCTAAGGAGGGATAACACTTCAGAAAGTGTTGTCGAGACCAGGAATTCATTCCCGATAAGGAATGAAGGCTGAGTCATCGTAGACTTAGAAAATCTTCTAAGTCCAAATCAAGTAGAAAGATCAGGAGGAAGAACATCGTCGAGCGTTGGATCACTGTGGAAGTTCCCACGGATCGTCCGATTGGAAGAAGGAGTGCAGACTTTAATGTTGCATAGATCCAGGTGAGTGGAGTTCAAAGATATGAACAGAGTGTGGAGAATCCTAGAGGAGTAATTTTGAAACCCCGCAGACCACTGGATCAAGTGAAGTTGTGAGGAGGTTAAAGGTGAGAGTTTCTCGGCACCCATTTTTGGATTTTAGGTACCGCGATTTGGAAAGACAGAGACTCTTGTCTTTCAGAATCCTAAATCACAAAATCGCGATTCGACCAGAATCATCGATCCGAGGGGTCGTTGTGAGCCGTTGATTGAACTCCAAGATATTTTGGCATTTCGGCGTTTTAGCCACCAGTGGTTCCAAGGGGTAGAGATATCCCTTGTAACTGGATTTCCTAAAATCGTGAAACCTGAAGTCATGATTCACAAAAGCTGGAGGGTAAGGCATTGGGACATTTTGGCTTTTCGGCAATCGGAGATTCCAAGGAAAAAGGATACTTGTTGTGTCCTGATTTCGTGAAATGTAAAATATCTAAGGAACAAACGGCGAGACATTTTGGCATTTCATCATTTCAGCCACTAGGGGTTCCAAGGGGCAGAGATATCCCTTGTAATCGAATTTCCCAAAATCACGAAACCTGAATTCGTGATTCACAAAAACCCAAAGGGATAGGTGTTGGAACATTTCAGCAATTTTCTATTTCAACATTTTGGCCATCGAAGGTTTGAAAGGGGAAAGGAGGGACCCTTTCATCGCGATTCCCTGAATTGCGAAACCCCAAAAGAGAAAACTCCAAGCCAATTCGGCATTTTGTGAACTGGGATTTTGAAAGACAGAGAACAGGGGAGCACTTGCATCGTGATTCCTCGAATCACGAAAGTCAATAGAACTTTGGTGTTAAGCATGTGGACACAGAGTTGTGGTCACATGGACGGAGGCTATGGAAGGATCCAAAGCCCATTAATCCCTTTTCATCATTTCGGGACCCAAGAGGTTGAAGGACCAAGAACCATCTATCGCCGGAATCGCAAAATCGTGAATTCTGAAATCCCAAAAGACGAAATAGATTTCGGCATTTCGGGGTTCGAGTGTTTGAGAGACCAGGAGTTAGGAGATGTGGAGTCCCAACTCGTGAAATCACGAAACCTTGAAATGTGAAAAAGAGGCGCACACAGGTTTTCTCAAGACCTGTACTAGAGGACGAAGGGACCTATGGATCCATCCAAAGGATTCCAGCAGGAGCCGAAGGGCCAATTCGGCTCAGGGAAGAGAATGATCTCGAGACCGGGATGTCACAAAACCTTGCTGAAGTAGGGGGGGAACTGCATCAAAATGCTAGTATGAACTTTGTACTCTTGATCATCAAACCCAAAGACAATGTTGAAAAATAATATTTCCAATGATGTGATGTAAAGTTAAAATCTTATTTGTATCAGGTTGTTTGAGGAGCCCAAAGGATTGCCTCCGAAAAGAGGTATCCAACATGAGATCCAATTGCAGAAAGATTTTCCTCTTCCAAACATTGGCACGTATAGGATGTTAGTCATGGAGAATTCTAAAATAAATAAATAAACCCAAGATATTCTTGGAAAAGGGGTTATCAAGCCAAGCACATTGTCATGTGGGTCACCAATTGTTTTACTACAAAATAAATATGGTACATGGTGCATGTGTGTAGATTTTTTATCCTTGAACAAGATTACGTTAAAGAATCATTACCCTCTTCCTCAAATTCATAATTTTCTTGATCAATTGAAAGATGTTGTGTATTTCACTAAGTTGGACTTGAGGAGTGGTATCATCAGATTAGGATTGCTAAAGGAGACACACAGGAGACAGCTTTCAAAACAAATCAAGATTTGTATGAATGGATGGTTATGCCATTTGTGATTTGTAATGCTCATGCAACATTCATGAGAGTTATGAATGATGTTTGAAGGCCTTTTATTGATGATTATGTAATTTAATACTTGGATGACATATTTATTTTTAGAAAATCTTGAGAAGAACATATTAGGCATGTGAAACAAGTCTTATATGTCTTGAAGAAAGAAAATTCATTTTTAAAGATGTCTAAATGTGAGTTTGGAAAGACCTCATTATTTTACTTAGGACATATTGATGGAGGGGGGGAGTTGAAGACAGTTCCCAGAAAGGTCAAATACATTGTAGATTGGCCTGAACCCAACAATGTAGCATAGGTTATAAGCTATTTGGGAGCAACCCAATATTGGATAAATTTTATTTCTAACTTTTCCTCAATTGCAACTCCATTACATGTCGTGACAAGCATTAACCAGGGTTTCCAATGGGGAGGAAAACAATAAAAATCCTTTGATGCATTGAAGGAGAGAATCAACTCAGCTCTAGTTCTTTCAATTCCTAGTTTAAGGCAGCCATCTGAGATACAAATAGATGCAAGTAACTATGCCATGGGAGAAATATTGTTGCAACATGGTAAGCCCATATGTTACCATTCTGAAACATTTAATGGTGGAGTAGTTAATTATCCTACATATGACAAGGAATTGTATGCATTAGTGCAAAGTGTGAAAAAGTGGAAACACTATTTGTTGGGAAACAAAACTATTATTTACATTGATCATCAACCTTTGCAATACTTTCAATCACAAACTAAGCTACAACAAGCAAGGCACTTCAGATGGATTGGATTATTGTACAAATTCAACTTGGTGATAAGGTATAAGAAAGGAATTTATAAAAAGGTTGAATATATTATTTATAGGCCTATTATTAGTGCTTCAGTTATTCTTAAGAATAATTATATCATGCATTAGAGATATGTTGAACAATATGATTTAGATCTTGATTTTAAATATGTATATGAAACTTTGTGTCAAGCTAACCAAGTAGAGGAATTGGATTACCATCTTCATGATAAAATTTTGTATAATCTTGGAAAGCTATGTATTCCACAGGGTGAAAGATTCAACATCATAAGGGAAGCACATACTTCTCTTATTGTTGGCGATTTTGGTGTAGGTAAGATGGTGGAAAATTGGAAAAGGTATTTCTATTGTCTTAAAATGAATGAAAGTGTATCACAATATGTAAGATGATGTTCTTTATGTGCTACAAGTAAGACTAGCAAAAAAAAATTAGGATTGTATACTCCACTTCCAGTTCCTTCCCATCCTTGGGAAAGCATTTATATGGAATTTGTAGGACTACCTATGTCTAAAAAAAATCATGATTATCTTTATGCTATTGTTGATCGTTTAAGAAAAATGTGTATTTTGATGCCTTGTAAAAAGCAAGATACAACTGGATAAATGACACAAATGTTCTTCCAACATGTATGGGTACATTTTGGGTTTCCCAAATCCATTATTTATGATCGCGATTCTTGATTTCTTGGGAAATTTTGTTCAAGATTATGGGAAATCATGGAAACCAAGTTGAAAAAGAGCACAAAATTCCATCCAGAAATTGATGGTCATACAAAAGTGTTGACTAGAATAGTAGTACATATTCTTCATGGTTATTGCAGGAAATAACCTAATCTTTGGGATGAGCACCTACACTACATTAAGCATGCTTATAATCGGGCTAAGAATTCACCAACTCAAACATCTCCATTTTAGGCATGTTTTGGTTACTTTCCAAAATCTCCTTTATATTTTATATTTGGGAAGGATGATGCTAATGATGGTCATAGTGACATTGATAAGGCCAAGTGGTTCATTGTGAAAATTCAATTGGTGCATCACATGGTACAAGAACAATTGGAAAAGAGACAAGCCAAGTACAAGACAAGACAAGACATGATAAGCATTGTGTTGACCACAGTTTCCAAGTTGGAGATGAATTTTGTCTTTACATTAGCAAAGAGAGGCTTAAAGGAGAAGGTAAAAAACTGAAACCAATCAGATATGGACCTTTTAAGATCCTTGAAAAAATTGGTAACAATGCCTTTCGTTTGCATTTTCCTCCTTATATGAAAATGTATGCAGTTGTTAATGTTGAAAATTTGAGATTGTATGAGCCTCCTTTGATTGATATCAAGGAGATCATGTTCAGATTCCTTCAATAGATGACTTCTCACCAGAATATCTTTTATAATTGCAACATGATACCATCCTTGACAGAAAGACAAGAACTTCAAAATGAGGGAATGTGGAGTAGCTTCATGTTGGTATCAAAGGAAAAAATACAAGAAAATATAAATGGATTGAGGTTAGAAGGGTGAGGGATCTGTACTTTCATATACAGGTTGACTAAAATAGTCTTTTGGAGGTCCAAAAGATTCCCAATGGGGAGGAGAGATCCGAGGGATCAAAAAGTGATCCAAAATCAAAGTGTTCAAAAGTTCTCAAAAATGGTTTCATTGCATAGATCATGTCCTCACAATCCAAACACAACTTGAACGAGATCAAATAGAGTCTGTATGAAAAATTTATAGTCTTATGTCCAGTTTCTTCAACATGAAAGTTTTTTGCTAACTATGCAGTCCAAATAGGCTGACATGGAAGTTGACTCTATAGTTCATACAACCTTACATGTGACATGGATAGGACACGTGGTAGGGTTGATCGGGTTGGTGACTAGACAGGTGGTGTGGTAGGGTGATGACATGGACCAATGGATGGTTGACAAATGGTAGAAGATTGGTGCATATGTGGGGCAATGACAGGGTGCCACATGGCTCAATCAGTGACTACCACGTGCCACCCCATCGGGCTGTAAAAGGTTGGCTAGAATCCATGGGGGTATAACCTGTGACCTACGGGTGGATGGACGAGTGCATAGGAAGGACATACCAGTCCACCTATGGGGTGGTTCTTAAACTGTAATGACATTGATTCCTTTTGAATTAACATTGGGGAGGAGTTGGCGGGAGGGTCAGGGAATAGCCCCAGCCTGTGGTTCTGGGCATGACCAACCACCAGTGGGAATCAAGGGTAGAACCATTGGAGGGCCAACCGATGTGATATCCAGTGATTATCCCCAGGATGTGGCCACATGGGCCATGCGACCGAGCCCTCCACAATCAAGTGTTAAATATCCACTAGCCACACAACAAATTCAACCACGATCCAGAACACGTTTGGTGATATAGTTTTGGTTCAGTGTGAGCCAGGTTTTGGAGGTTGTGTCTATTTTGGATTGCCTCCTAAAAGAGGTATCCAACATGAGATCTGATTGCAGAAAGATTGTTCTCTTCCAAACATTGGAACGTACAGGATGTCAGTCATGGATAATGCTAAAATAAATAAATAAACCCAAGAGTTTCTCGACGAAGGGGTTATAAATTCAAGAACATCGCCATGCAGGTCACTAATTGTTTTAGTACAAAAGAAAGATGGTACATGGTGCATGTGTGTAGATTTATGATCCTTGAACAAGATTACTATAAATAATCATTACCCTCTTCCTCTAATTGATTATTTGCTTGATCAATTGAAAGATGTTTTGTATTTCACTAAGTTGGACTTGAGGAGTGGTATCAAAAGATTAGGATTGTTGAATGAGACACATAGAAGAAAACTTTCAAAACAAAGCAAGGTTTGTATGAATGGATGGTTATGCCATTTTGGATTTGTAATTCTCCAGCAACATTCATGAGAGTTATGAATGATGTTTGAAGGCCTTTTCTTAATGATTGTGTAATTTTCTACTTGGATGACATATTTATTTTTAGAAAATCTCAAGAAGAACATATTAGGCATGTGAAACAAGTCTTGTATGTCTTAAAGAAATAAAATTCGTTTGTAAATATGTATAAATGTGAGTTTGGAAATACCTCATTATTTTACTTGGGACATATTGTCGGATGGGGGAAATTGAAGATAGATCCCTAAAAGGTCAAATTCATTGTACATTGGTCTAATCCCAACAATGTAACAGAGGTTAGAAGCTATTTGGGAGCAGCCCAATATTGGAGAAATTTTATTTCTAACTTTTCCTCTATTGCAACTCCATTACATGATATGACAAGCATTAACTAGGGCTTCCAATTGGGAGGAAAACAATAAAAATCTTTTGATGCATTGAAGGAGATAATTAGATCACCTCCAGTTATTTCACTTCCTGATTTAAGGCAACCATTTGAGATACAAACAGATGCAAGTAACTATTCCATGGGATCAATATTGTTGCAATATGGTAAGACCATATGTTACCATTATGAAACTTTTAATGGTGCAATAGTTAAGTATCCTACATATGACAAGGAATTGTATGCATTGGTGCAAAGTGTGAAAAAGTGGAAACACTATTTACTGTGAAAGGAAACTATGATTCACATTGATAATCAACCTTTTCAATACATGCAATCAAAAACTAAGATACAACAAGCAAGGCACTTCATATGGATTGGATTCTTGCAGCAATTCCACTTGGTGATAAGGTATAAGAAAGGAATTTATGAAAATTTTGACGATATGATTTCTAGGCCTATTATTAGTGCTTCAATTATTCTTAAGCATAATTGTATCATGCATGAGAGCTATGTTGAAAAATATGATTTAGATGTTGATTTTAAAGATTTATATGCAACTTTGTGTCAATCTAACCAAGTAGAGGAATTGGATTACCATGTTCTTGATAAAATTTTGTATAATCTTGGAAATCTATGTATTCCACAGGGTGAAAGATTCAACATCATAAGGGAAGCACATACTTCTATTATTGTTGGCCATTTCGGTGTAGGTAATATGGTGGAAAATTTGCAAAGGTATTTCTATTGGCCTAAAATGAATGAAAGTGTATTACAATATGTAAGATGATGTTCTTTATGTGCTACAAGTAAGCCTAGCAAAAAAAAGTTAGGATTTTATACTCCACTTCCAGTTCCTTCGCATCCTTGGGAAAGGATTTCCATGGACTTTGTAAGAGGACTACCTATGTCTAAAAAAAATCATGATTATCTTTATGTTGTGATTGATCATTTCAAAAAAATGTGTATTTTAATGCCTTGTAAAAACCAGGCTACAACTAGATAAATGACACAAATGTTCTTCCAACATGTACGGGTATATTTTGGGTTTACCAAATCCATTATTTATGATCGAGATTCTTAATTTATTGGGAAATTTTGTTCAATCTTATGGGAACTCATGGACACCAAGTTGAAAAAGATCACAACATTCCATCCACAAATTGATGGTCATATAGAACTGGTGAATAGAACAATAGTACATATACTTTGTGGTTATTGTAGAAAACATCCTAAGCTTTGGGATGAGCACCTACACTATATAAAGCATGCTTATAATCAGGTTAAGCATTCACCGACTCAAACATCTCCATTTTAGGCATGCTTTTGTTAATTTCCAAAATCTCCTTTATATTTTACATTTGGGAAGGATGATGCTAATGATGGTCATAGTGACATTGATAAGGCCAAGTGGTTCATTGTGAAAATTCAATTGGTGCATCACATGGTACAAGAACAATTGGAAAAAAGACAAGACAAGTAGAGACAAGACAAGACATGATAAGCATTGTGTTGACCACAGTTTCCAGGTTGGAGATGAAGTTTGTATTTACATTAGCAAAGAGAGGCTTAAAGGAGAAGGTAAAAAACTAAAACCAATCAAATATGGACCTTTTAAGATTCTTGAAAAAATTGGTAACAATGCCTTTCATTTGGATTTTCCTTCTTATATGAAAATGTATGTAGTTGTTAATGTTGACAATTTGAGATTGTATGAGCCTCCTTTGATTGATCATCAAGGAGATCATGTTCAGATTCCTTCAATAGATGACTTCTCACCAGAATATCTTTTAGAATTGCAACATGATACCATCCTTGATAGAAATACAAGAACTTCAAAACGAGGGAATGTGGAGTAGCTTCGTGTTGGTATCAAATGAAAAAATACAAGAAAATCTAAATGGATTGAGGTTGGAAGGGTGAGGGATCTGTACCCTCATCTGCAGGTTGACTAAAATAGTATTTTGGAGGTCCAAAAGCTTCCCAATGGGGAGGAGTGATCTGAGGGATCAAAAAGTGATCCAAAATCAAAGTGTTTGAAAGTGCTCAAAAATTATTTTCATTGCGTAGATCGTGTCCTCACAATCCCAACACAACTTGAACGGGATCAAACAGAGTATGTATGACAAATTTATAGTTTTATGTCCATTTTATGCAATAGGAAAGTTTTTTGCTAACTATGCAGTCCAAATAGGTTGACATGTTTTAGCGATAATTCTTGTCTTGGGCTCGAGAGAAATTGGGTCTGCAAGTTACACAAGAAGTGCCCGAGTGCAGCATGGAAAAATCTCGTTTTACGGCTTCCAATCAAATGAGCGGGTGAAATTACATTGTCAACGGCCCAGATTCGTCCATAAGAATAGATCAACGGTCATCGGGATATCGGGGCTACCAAGTTAACCGATATATAGTTTCAAATAAAGAACCTATATTTCAAGACTAAATCTGGGTCGTTCGATCCAGTGACGTGTGGCGCAAGATCTAGTCATGTTGGCATATCGACATTCGGGAATTCGAAGGGTAAAAGTCCCTCGTCATCTCACATCTCGAAACCCTAGACCCCAAAACACCGATAAGCACCTTTGAAGCTAAGCCTATGGTCCTAGCACCTGGTCACATCAAGCGAGCCTGGTAATGGAGGACACGTGACGCAATAACTGAGCCACGAGTAGGGCCATTAGGGATTTTCATGTTGGAAGCACCGAGGTCCTCTCAACCATCCATCCATCAATGAAACTTGGGCGCATTGGACTTAAAGGGGGGTAAAAAGCAAAGGAATGGGTTAAAAACCCACTTGTCCTAAGTTCGGGATGAAAATGCGTCTGTGTTTAAATAGAAATCAGATCTGAACGGCAGGGATTAGAGCACCCAGATCAACGATGCACATTAGATTCCAGAGTCCCCCTGCCTTTCTACCTTTAAGAAGGGGGGGGGGG